>JASDQU011404272.1:12309-23172 GCA_032191745.1 Picea mariana
ATTCTTCCAAGACTGTGAAAGTGAGCAGCAAGGAAAAAGATCCTCAAAACCCACAACTTCTGATCAGAAATCCTCCTCCTAAAACCAAAGAGATTTTGAAGCCTTTCCCTTCCTTCAGTTTTGAGAATGAGATCCAGAAAATTAAGATCCCTGTACCATTTTTGGAATTGATAAAAAATGAATAATTTAAAAAATATCTGACCAAAATGTTACAACCCAATGCCTCTCCTAATTCCACTGATTCAATAAATCTGCAAGATTAAAAACCAACTGTGATTTTAGTCCCTTTGATAGAAGACAGAGATGACTCATCCCCTCCCTTCTATACTTCTATCAATATTCATGACAAGGTGTTGCATAACTATCTTTTGGATTCAGGGGCCTCCCATAATCTTATGCCAAAATCTATTATGGATGAACTTGGACTAGAAATCACCAAAACCTATCATGACTTATATTCTTTCGACTCTGGGAAAGTAAAATTTTTGGGGGTCATTAAGGATATGGTTGTGACTCTATTTCAACTACCCATGAAAAGTATACTTATGGATGTTGTGGTGGTTGATGTGCCTCCCAAGTTTGGCATGCTCTTGTCAAGGTCTTGCATAAAAAGACTTGGAGGAACCTTGCAGATGGATCTCTCATATGCAACTATCGCGGTGTTTGGTGGGGAGCATAGAAGACTTTACATAGAAGCCCAGCTGGCTTACACTATTAATGATGAAGCAAACCCTACTAATCATCATGTTTTTGCTCTTGATACCGATTTGGGGTCCAGCATTTTGCAGCTCACTGATGCCCCTGAAACTCCTCTTGAAATAAGAAAAAAGTCTGCTACCTTGTCTGAAGAACCTCCTCTAACCAATTCTATTTGGAAGATGTTCTTTGATGGAGCCTCTTCTAATGAAGGTGTCGCTGCTAGAGTGCTCTTTGTCTCACCAACTCAGGAAACCATATCTTTGTCATACAAACTAGAATTTGAAACTACCAACAATGTGGCAGAGTATGAAGCTCTTGTTTTGGGCTTGAGAGATGCAAAGGATATTGGGATTAAAAAATTGTCAGTATTTGGAAATGTTGAATTGATAGTCCATCAGACCAAAAATATTTTCCAAACTAAGCACCCTAGGCTTAGATCTTATAGAAATGAAGTATGGGGCCCAGTGGAGAATTTTTTCTCTGAGTATAAAATATTTTTTATTCCACTAGAAGAGAATTATGTGGTTGATTCGTTGGTTGTATCAGCAAGCAATTTCAAGGTACCCATACTGCCAAAACTCAAGTATGATGTAGAAGTCAAATACATGCCTTATATACCGAACAATGTCAAATATTGGAAGGTGTTTGAAGATGATTTAGAACTTAAAAAATTTCTTGAGTGTGTTGATGAATTTGTTGCATTACACATTAATCAAGATCTTGATTCTGAAATTACTCCACATGCTGATGTTTTCCTTAACAAAATTGCTAATCATCATATTGTGTAGCTACCTAGCAACCATATTCCAAAAGGACTAGTTCCTTTGGAAAAATTATTTGATGAAAATGATGTGGCAGTAAAAGGGAAAGTGTCTATTGACGATGCTGACATAACTGAGTGCAATTTGGGAACAAAGAAGTATCCAAAATATTTCAAGTTGTCAAGCAGCCTATCAAGAGAGCAAAGGGATGAATATGCCAAATTGTTGAAGGAGTTTGTTGATGTATTTGCATGGACTTACGAAGATCTCCAAACTTATGATACAAACATTATAGAACACAATATTCCATTAAAAGAAGAGACTAAGCCCTTCAGGCAAAAGTTTAGGCAAATAAATCCTATGTTACTGCCTGTCATGGAGAAGGAGGTAAAAAATATCTTAGATGCAAAAAATATTTTTTCTTTGAGATATTCTAAATGGGTGGCTAATTTGGTCCCCGTGAGGAAAAAGAATGGAGAAATCAGACTCTGTGTCGATTTCCAGAATCTAAACAGAAGCTCTAAAAAGTATAATTACCCTTTTCCCAAGATGGAGCATATATTACAGAGGGTGGCAGGTGCAGCCCGGATGTCTATGGTTGATGGTTTTTTTGGCTACAACCAGATTTCTATTTTGCTAGAGGATAGAGAGAAGATGACTTTTACCACTCCTTGGGGTACATTCATGTACGCCAAGATGCCCTTTGGTTTGATGAATGTGGGAGTGAACTTTCAACGAGCTATGGACATATCATTTATTGGAGAGAAGGACAAGTTTGTTTTTATCTACTTAGATGACATAACCATGTTCTCTCAATCTGATGAAGAGCACTGTGATCATTTAAGAAAGATTTTATTAAAATGCAGAAAATTTGGCCTCTCTTTGAATCCAAAAAACTCATTGCTTGCCATGAAAGAAGGAAAATTATTGGGGCATATCGTGTCAGCTGAAGGAGTGAGGATTGATTCCAGCAGGGTTAAAGCCATACTAACCTTATCCCTGCCTAGATCTAAAAAGGAGGTTCAATCTTTTCTAGGAAAGGTTAATTTCTTGAGAAGGTTTGTGTCAAATTTTGTTGAGTTGCTTAAGTATATCACAACCATGTTAAGGAAATATAATGAAATCAAGTGGACTGCTGAGGCTCATAGTTCTTTTTATCAAATAAAGAAAACTTTGATGGAAGCCCCTGTCCTAGTCAGCCTAGACTACTCTGAGGACTTTCTTATTTTTTCTTTTGCCTCTTTTAATACAGTAGCAGCAGTTTTGTTGCAGAATAACTCTAAAGGCTTAGAGCAGCCCATTGCTTTTTTTAGCTGGGCTTTGAGAGATGTAGAATTAAAATATGACATTATGGATAAGAAATCCTATGCACTGGTTAAGGCTCTTAAGTCCTTCATGTTTTATGTGCTGCATTCAAGAGTTATTGCTTATGTTCCATCAACTGCTGTAAAAGCAATTCTTATTCAGCCTTATATTGACGGAAAACACAGCAAATGGATTGCCAAGATCCTTGAATTTGATTTAGAAATCAGGCCTACCAAATTGGTCAAGGGCCAGGGTTTAGCCAAGATGTTGGCTGAATCAAATTGCTCAACGTTGGGAGTAAATTTCATTGTCTCATGTTCATAAAAGCAGCAAACTAGATTAAACAACAGAGGTGCTCAAGCCAGCCCTACATTGGCAAATTGCAGTTGGTACAAGGACATTATATTTTTCTTGCAGACTCTACAACCTCCAAGTGGTATGGAAAAGAACAAGGGGAGAGCATTAAAACTCAAATCGATAAAATATTGCTTGGTTGATCAAATTTTGTATTGGAAGGATCCATTGGGAGTGTTGTTTAGATGCCTAGACCCGTGAGAGGCCCAAGAGATTATGTTTGATTTTCATGACAGTTTGTGTGGGGGGCATCATTTTTGGAGGACTACTACCTACAAGATTCTTAGGGCTGGGTATTTTTGTCCTAGTTTGTTCATGGATGTTTGTGCTAGATCAGAGCATGTGTTAAATGTCATAAATTTTCTAGAAAGTAGCAGCTTAAGTCTTTGCCATTAAATCCCGTAGCAGTTTCAGGACCTTTTCAACAATGGGGCTTAGATTTTATTGGGGAAATTCATCCTGATTCCAGTGGCCAATATAGATGGATCTTAACTACCACAGATTACTTCACTAAGTGGATAGAAGCTATCCCTACCAGGAATGATTCTCACAAGGTGATCATTGGTTTCCTTGAAGACATTATAGCGAGGTTTGGTTGTCTGAACAAAATTGTCACTGACAATATTGCATCTTTCAAGGCTGAGCCATTGATTCAGTTCTATGAACAATATAGGATCACATTTATTCATTCAACCCCTTATTACCCACAGGGAAATGGGCTTGCAGAATCCTCAAACAAAAGCCTTATAAATATTGTTAAGAAGCTGTTGGAAGATAACAAAAAGGAATGGGATTCAAAACTCAAGTTTTCTTTATGGGCTGACAGAGTGACAACAAAGAGGGACTTGGGCCTTTCTCCTTTCCAGTTGGTGTATGGGGTTGAGTCCGTTTTCCCCTCTCAACTCGCCTTGCATGTGGAAAAATTCTTCCAAGATTATCAAGGGGAGTCGAATGATATGATCAGGAGGATTTACTAGCTGGTTGAAGTGTAGCAGACCCAGGAGCAGCTGGTAGATAAAGCATATGATCATCAACTAAAGATCAATCAGGCATTCAACAAGAAGATGAAAAAAGATGATTTCCAAGTGGGTAATCTGGTGCTCAAGTGGGATGCATTGAGGCAGGATAAAGGCAAGCACGATAAATTTGAAGCTTTAAGGATCGGTCCTTTCAAAATATCTGAGGTATTCCCTAACAACACTTTCAAGTTGCAGAATATGGAGAATGAAGAGGTTTTTGGTGGCCCTGTAAATGGGCATTTTCTGAAAAAGTACTTTGCTTGAGCCTGGAGTGGCTCTTTCCATCATTGTAAATATCATTTTATTTTATTTTTTTCTTCCAATAAATGACCCCATAACCCTAGGATAAGGCACTGAATCTACTCATTCTTGGCAGCCCACAGGGGACATGCCATCCCCTGTGGAGCCAATGTTATCACACTAAGTTGCCTTGGGTCTCTTAGTTTGTTTTTGTTAAAAAGAAAAATAAAAATAAAAAACTTAGATTCTTATTTTCTCTTTGAAGTAAATTTCTCATCCATTAAATGTTATTTATGATAGGACCCCTTAGGATGACTAAACCTTTGAGTCATAGCTCATGTGTTGATCCACAATTCATTTTTTGGTCCTTAAACCCTTATGAGCTCATGGTCTATTCTTTATGTCCCCTCTCGTGATTCATCCCTAGGTTGATACCTCCCATGACCAGGCTAATGTGACACACCTCTCTCCTCACTCATGACCTTGCATGCATACCTCATCATCCCCACTCACTTGTCCAATCATTTTTTGATATGGAGAATGTTGCCCACTCAGCAGGCATTTCCGTAGCGCCTGTCACGTTTATCATTCATCCACTCCAAGTCATGATTGCCACGACTGATACCTCAACCCTTGTTTTCAGTGCCTGATGTCGGTTGAAATACTTTCAAAAGACCTTTCATTTATCATCCTTGGTAATGGTTTCTAAATTTGAAAAGTTAAGCAGTGATGTGCTGTGTAAGTTTGCCAGTGCAGATCAGATGATCGCATGTCCACTAAATCTGATGTTGTGAGAGATTTTAGGTCTAAAGTTTCCTCAATCTCATCCTAAGTTCGCATTGAGGAGCTCAACAGTTGTTGAATTCACAGGTATCCTATGCAACCTCCTTCGCATATTAATTTTCATAGGATATTTGTGCTTGGGTTTCAGTTTGCTAAGTTTGTGGGGTAGTATGGGAGCCATATTTTATTTCCTGAAAATATCTTCGCTCGTATCCATAGTCTGATTATTGTGGTTAATTATAGCCTTTGAAAGTAACAGGCCTGAAATATCCTATCCTCTGTGTATGCGTTGCGCTACGCAGGGGCGCTACTCAAACCTCTCTGATTATCCTTTGCTTCTTTTCATCCTGTACGAAGAGTCATTTCAGAATTACTTACTCATAGTCTACACTCTAAAAACCTATATAGGCCTGAAGGTCCATTTCTCATAGCCAAGTTCATTTTCTAAGCACTATTAATTTGAAGGGCCATCCTCGTGCATTTGAGACTTGAATTGAATTTTTTTGGTCAATAACACCCCTTACAGCCTCTTAATAACCCTCTTTCTGAGTAATGGATATCCCTCAGTCGAAGAAAACACACAAAGGTGGCAAGATAGTTCGAACAGAACATGTGGACATGCACCTTTTTGACACAGAACCCATGGAAAGGGAAATGTTTTGAAGAGCAGGATGCCTCTTGTTTTTCCAGAACATGCAGAGATTCCACTCAGAAGTAGAAAAACAATTTGTACTAAATTTTGATGGCAAGAAAACCTGAGTTGGAGATTTGGAATTTGAGGTGACTGAGGCCTCCATCTCAGCTGCAACAGGGATTCCCATTTCAGGAGAAAATTGGTTCAAGGCCATGGTATTGAGTTCACCTTTCGTTAAAGATATTTTCAAACCTGAATACCAAGACAATGATTTATCTAAGAGTATGCCAAGGAATCAGTTGATTGACCAGTTTGACAAAATGTTGAAAATCATAAAGAGATATTTTAGTTGTGAAAGGAGATTTAACACCTTATATCATTACCACATAAGGTTGTTGTTGCATTTTACTGGTAAGGTTCAAATGAATATTAAATATTACCTACTGAGAAGTATAGGTAAAATGGAAGATAGGGTGCAAGCCAAATCCAAGGATGTGGACTCCAATCTTTTCCACTCTGGACTTATCAGGATGCTTGTCTCTGAAGAGTTGGGAAAGAAAGAGATCTCATGGGAGATTTTTTTGGTCACTTCTCACTTCAAGCTGGAAACAACACCTACCCCCCAATTACAAATTGTAGTCTCTTCATCACCTACCAGTACTAAAATAGGGATCAACAAGAATAGAAAGGGCAGAGCCCCATGTTTCAGAGATCAATAAGCAGGTCAGGGAAGATGAGGAGGAAGTCTGTCCTTCCCCACACAGAGATTTCTCACCACCACCTCCACTAGGGTTAGAAGAAGTTCCATATTCTACCAAGGTGACATAAAAAAAAGGGAAGAAGCTTCTCTTTCCCTCTCCTCCTCCAGCAGCTGAAATCAAAGGTAAAAGACCTTTCACTAGGTCATCAATTCCTAAGGGGGATTTCAAAGGACAGCCTTTACCAGAAACCCCTATACATAAGAAGAAAGGGAAAGGCATTGAAAAATTTGTAGAAGAGAAACAAGAAACCCCTGTACATAAAATCAAGGGTAAAGGTACCAAAAGACCTTTGGAGAAGGAAGAAGAAATCCCTGTGAAGGATTGTAAAAAACCTATGAAAAATAAAGAAAAGGCTGATGTGCAAGAGAAGAATCATAAAGGAAAAGGTTTTGAGAAGACTTATGAAACATGCAAGGAAACTCCTTTATAGATGGAAGAAAAATACGAGAAGAATCCTACTGAGACTGCACATGTCTCCAACCCCCTTGGCAGCCAGACCTACAAAAGACTTATTAAGAAGCTTAGGGATGCAAGGAGAGAAATAGCCTGTCTCAAAGAAGAAGACAAGGTCCACTTGGCTCAGATGAATGAGCTCATGACTGGCTACAACCATACCCTAGACTTGGCAAGGTTCGCAGAGAGAAAGGTTCTGCCTCTTCATAAACAGTTGAAGAATATTTACAGATAGAACATGGGTTTCCAGGCTCAAAACAGGAAGCTAAAGGTAGAACTGAAGCATTTCCAAGATGAAGTAACCCAAAATAATTTGCATGTGTTGGTTGAGGCTTCCATTGAAGATGAAAAACCAGTAGCTAAGGATAGCAGAACTATATTGAAGAATCCTACCAATGCTAAGAAGAAGAAGTCTACTGAGTTAGTTGAAGACACTCTTTCCACCAGAAAGAGTGTGAGGCTAAGTGTTAAAATGAAAAAGTAGCTGGTAGTGGTAAACCCCATTTTTGAGAGTTGTTCCTTCTTGGGAAGGTTAACTGATATGCACATATTAGGTTTTTCCACCTACACGGGCTTCTAGGTGTTTAGCTATATGAATTTTGGAATTTTTTGCTAAGTGCTAGATTCACTCAATGGTAAAAGCACCTAAGTAAATTGATTTGTCATCATGGAATGACACAAACAGCTCTACACACATTCAGGAGTCAAAGACGCTGCATTTTGGCATAGCTACCCAAACCCTTATGTAGATGTAGCGTAGGTGGCACTGCTTTAAGGCGCTGTGTAATATTTTACAGAACACAGAATTGTCATACAGGCGCTACCCACAAGAACTGCGTAATATATTACAGAGAGAAGGTTCACACACATGCACTACTCAATTTTGCAACAGAGGACAAATGTAGCCGCAAATATGCAACACAGGGGCACTACCCACATGCGCTACCTTCTCTCCTTGTTCCATTTTAGGGGGCACTACATAGAATTGCTTCCCAAGGGACTAGCTAGCAAACACCAAGGATCTAAGAAGACTAAGACAACAGTTTTGGATAAGTTAATAATGGAATAAATGAAAGAAGTAGCAGTTGGCATGCAAAGGACAACTACAAGCTCCAAAGGGACACATGGCAAAACAGGAGCTGAGCAACAAAAGAGGATCAAAGAAGTTAGAAGCATGATTGGGTTTAGTCACCAACACTTCCCTATTTTATAGCGTAGGTTGCTATCTTAGTTGTTAGAATAAATAAATGTTCTGAGATTTTTAAGGAAAAGAGGCCAGCTCGTACCTCTAGTTGTTGCCTCCCTCTCTTGTTATAAATATATAGATGGATTGCTTTAATGGGTTAGGATGGTAGAGCAAGGCTCCCAAGAAACTGTAATATTTTTGATAAAGTGACTGTGATCTAGTATGTACTGGACTTGAGACTTTTTAACTAATAGAAATCAACTCCTATTTCAGACTATTTTCTTCTAATGATAAATGTTCATATCTGAATGCTTCATATGGATGACTATGATAATGATATGATGGATGCTTGATCATTTTATTTTCATGGTGTTTATTTAGCTCCTTAGTTTCTAATTTCAAGAAGATCTTGTTTTAAGAAACTTTCTTCCTTTGGGCTTTTGTGGACCTGATGTTTGCAGTAGATCTTACATTCCTCTCATTCAAGTCTTCTTTCTATCCACATTTACTCCCAAATTATTGGTTGAAATTAGTCAAGACCTTATTTGTTTTTACATGTTAGCCCTATTTCTGAGTGAGGATATTATCATTTCAAGTTTCTTCCATTCGACCTTTCAAAAAACAATCATACTTTCACATTTCATCTGATGGGTACTGGGCTTACCTTCCATGGAATAAGAAGGTGACTCCTAGTGCTAACAAACTACAAAGTAAATAAGCAATGAACAAATGAACAATCCTACACATACACAATACACCAGTGTTTTATGTGGAACCCAAAGTGGGAGAAAACCACAGAATTATTTTTCTTATATGTCTTGAAGACTTAAATTCATTGGAAGCTGTAACACACCCACTACAGGAACTAAGATTTTTCGGCTTTTTCTCCCCTTCTTTGAGGGAGATAGTTCACAAATTACTACGAGGTTCTAGCGTAAGCTAGGTCCTCCAATTGGGACCTTCACCACACCAATTCACTGGTTCTTTCGTTGAAGATCCATCTTGTACAACTCACGCACCAAGCATAGGATTTACTCCCATGTGTCCATCGGTTGTGATCCCGGGCTAAGCCAAGAGGCACCTTTCGCATTTCAGGACTTCGGGAACTGGTAGTTCAAAGTGCCAGGGAGTCAAGTTCTTTGACTCTTTAAACCCTGAAACCCGAAATTCTATTCACACCAAGCCGCTTCGAGATTTCACCTACCGTGACTTCAAGTACCAGGATTTCGCCATGTATGAAGATGGGGGTTCATACCCTTTGGATTTTTGGGAGCCGAAACTCTAAATCTCATATACCCTCTAAACTCCCTTCAGGGTTTCACAAGTCTGGATTTCGCGATGTGCGATGACAAGAGGTCTCGCATCTGGGTTTCCTGGGAGCCAAAACTCCAAAGTTCATATATATATGCTAAGCTCGTTTCGAGGTTTTGCAAGTCGATATTTCGTGATGTGCGATGACAAGAGGTCTTTCATTTGGGTTTCCCGGGAGCCAAAACTCCAAAGTTCATATATATATGTTAAGCTCATTTCAGGGTTTTGCGAGTCAGGATTTCGCGATGTGCGATGATAAGAGGTCTTGCATCTGGGTTTCCCAGGAACCGAAACTCTGAAGTTTGTATATATATGCTAAGCTCGTTTAGGGGTTTCACGAGTCAGAATTTCACGATGTGCAATGACAAGAGGTCTCACATCCAGGTTTCTTGGGAGCCGAAACTCTGAAGTTCGTATATATACGCTAAGATTGTTTCGAGGTTTCACGAGTCGGGATTTCGTGATGTGCGATGACAAGAGGTCTCACATCTGGGTTTCCCAGGAGCCAAAACTTTGAAGTTCATATATATATATGCTAAGATCCTTTCGAGGTTTCGCAAGTTGGGATTTCGGGACTGACGAGTACAAGAGAGCTTACCCTTAGGTATCCCAGGTGCTGAAACACTGAAACGTCAAAACTTACCACGCTATACTTATTTTGAGATTTCATACTTTGGGATTTCGTGATATGCGCAGATAGGAGGTCTCACACCTAGGTTTCCCAAGAGCCAAAACTCCGAAATTCATATACATATATATATATATATCGCTCAACTTATTTCGGGAATTCGCAAACCGGGTTTTTAGGATATGCGGCGACAGGAGGTCTCACACCTAGGTTTCATGGGAGCCAAAACTCTGAAACACCAAACTCTAAGCATGCTCCACTATTTTAGGGTTTCCTCCATTGAGATTTCACGAGTTGGGATTTTGAGACTGGCGAATACATGGGGCCCACACTTAGGTACCCCAGGTGTCGAAATACCGAAATATAATAACTTCTCCACACTCTATCTTTTCGGGACTTCACAAGCCGGGATTTCGAGACTTGCGAGTACAAGGGAACTCGCCCTTGGATATTCTGGATGTCAAAACACCAAAATATTGGGATTTAGCTACACACGGTCATTTTGGGATTTCGCATGTCGGTATTTCGGGACTTGCGAGTACAAGGGAACTTGCCCTTGGGGTTTCCCGTATATCGAAACTCTGAAATGTCGAAGTCTAAAAGGACCATTCTCTCTCGTGCAGGGTTGCAAGAATTACACCATAAAATCCTCCAGCAAATCCTTGGATAAACTTTCAAAAAGGGTGTCCCTGTTGGGAGATCTATCTAGGGCATTACTTGAGACAAATA
>JASDQU011404273.1:26850-40767 GCA_032191745.1 Picea mariana
AGTAATGTTACAAACTGCTGAAAATTGTAACGTCGCAATGTTACGGACATAAAATGGTGTCACAATGTGATGAACATAGCCATGTCATCATAATGTGGATAGTAACAATAACGTGGCAATGTCACAAACATCAACATTTCCTCATGTTGCAATGTGATGTACATATCTCGATGTCGCAATGTGAACAATTTTCAAACTTCATAATGTGTCGAACATAGTAACGTTGCAATCTACCAAACATCATAATGTCGCAATGTGACGAAAATAGCCCTAGTGTTGCAATGTGATGAACATAAATGATCGTCGCAACGTGATGAACATATCCCTTTCATCGTAATGTGACAAACACATCCTCATGTTTCAATGTGATGCACATATCCTAACGTTGAATTATGACAAACATTTCCAAACATCACAATGTGACGAACATCAACAGAGGTCGCAATGTGTCGCACATCGCCCTATCTTCACAATGTGACGAACATTTCCTCATGTTACAATGTAATACATATATCTTGACGTCGCAATGTGACAAACATTTCTAAACATCGTAATGTATTGAACATAATAACGTTGCAATCTACCAAAAAGAGCAACGTCACAATGTGATGAACATAACCATGTCATCGCAATTTGACGAACATATCCTCACGTTCCCATGTGACGCACATATCCTGACGTTGCATTGTGACAGTCATTTTCAGACGTTGTAATGTGTCCTGCATCGCCCTGTCATCCCAATGTGATGAACATTGCCTCACGTTGCATTTTGAAGCACATATCCCAAGGTTGAAATGTGTCAAACATTTCCAAACGTCACAATGTGTCGAACATAGTAACTTTGCAATCTACCAAACATAGTAACATCACAATGTGACAAACATAGCCTTGCCCTCGCAATGTGATGAATATAGTCATTTCGTCGCAATGTGACGAACATAAACGTATGTCGCAATGTGACAAACATACCCTTTTTGTTGCTATGTGAAAAACATATGCTCGCATTCCAATGTGACTCACATATCCTGATGTCATATTGTGATACACATTTCCAAATGTTGCAATGGGACTAACACAACCCATTGTCACAATGTGATGTACACAACCGAATGTGGCAATGTGACAAACATAGACCAACATTTCAATGAGATGAACATTTTCCAACATGACAATGGGACGAAGATAACCCACTGTTGGACTGTGACAAACCTATTCCAACAACATGATGTGACAAACAAAAACCCTTCATCGTAATTTGATGACCATAACTTTACGATGTCATGTAACAAACAAAAGCTAATGTTACAATGTGACAAACAAAACCTGAAGTCACAATGTGATGAACAAAACATAATTATCATTGCAATGCAGTAGTGCCATAGTAAACTATGGTTAAACATAATCAACATGGACCACCATAATCAGATCCACATGGTCAACAAAGTTTATCCATGGGCATGGTCAACCATAACAAAACCTAATCAACCACAGTCAACCATGGTCATGTTCAACCATGGTCAACCATGGTCATGTTCAACCACAGTCAACTATGGTGAAGGACAATCATAATCAACCATAGTCAACGTTTCCTTCCCAAATTCAACCAAGGTCTACCAAAGTTAACCATGGTCATGGTCAACCATAGTCAACCATGGTCATTGTCAATTAATGTATTAATACTTTAATATTGTATTAATAATTTAACATGTTACATTATAAATGACTGTATCAATACTTTAGTTTTTACATTATATTAATGAAATAATGCATTATTATTGTATTAATATTTTAACAATGTATTACTAACATCATTAAGGTAAATGTATTACTACTATATTAATGTATTAAGGTAAATTTTTCACCGTATTAATACTTTATTAATGTTTTAATGCATTAATACTTTAGTAATGTATTTATTAATGTACGAAATGCATTTTTTGTAGTATTACTCTAATAATGTATTATTTAATTATTGTCTTAATACTTTAGAACTCTATTAATTAATATTATATAAATGTTTTAATTAATTAATACATTACATGATTAATGTGTTACATTATTCATTAATCATCATTAATACTCTAATTTACACCTTCCACGTGAATAACTAACTTTTTACAAAGGGCTAGGTGAAAATGGACTTCCACCAAAGCCAATCAAGTAACCCCCTAACTGAAAACTTGCTTACTATGTCACTGATTAATAAAAAATAATGAAACTGTGACAGTAGACCGATAACATTTTTCAGCGCTCCTCCTAGTGTTGAAGGCAAGATAAATCTTGGAGGCTTCGATACCTGTAAAGAATGCACCTGCATGTACTCCCCCATAGGGTCAGAAAATAGGTGACAAAACTTACTGGGCTAGTAACAGAAAGCATGTTTTGTCTTACAACTACTCACATCTGGTTGAATGTCTATGACAAGCACAGATGAGTGAAGGGTTGATGCAGGCTACTAATCCACTTCTTCTGTGTCTGCTCCGATAACATATGCTAGCTGAGAGAAAGGATTCTCTTCATGTATATCCATGGATGGCTCTTCCTCTCTATCATGTTGCTCTTGGTAGGATATTTCTCTTTCTTAAGAAGGTTGGTAGCTTATGATGTCTGATTCTGAATACTCTTTAGGGGCAGGTGAGTGCGGAACCTTTTTATTTTTATCCTCGCTTTCTCTCTCAATCAGATCTTTACCAGACTCATCACATGAGAAAGACTCTATCACATGTTGGATGTAGAATGCAAACTTCTTATAACAGTCATCCAATACAAGATGATACAGGTAAATATTCTCGTAATATGAAGTGAAAGCATCGTGAAAATCCTTCAAAGAATGGATACTAGCAGCAGGGAGAGATTGACAGCATTTACGAGCATCTTCCTCCAAATAAAATCTAAACATCTTGATCAAGACATCCTCGTGAACAAAATCATGCTCAAGCATGCATACATGAAAATTGAATAAGTGCTTACCGGGCTCATCATGCTTGCTTCCTGTGAATCTCGAAAGATAACCATCCCATTCATTTATGGCCGACACAAAATGTGGATAACCAGATATGGCTGAGAAATTGGAAGGGGAAAACCTTCGAACCAGGATTTTATTTATTTCGAACCAGTGGAGTCGCCAATCGATCCTTTAATCATAGATTCGCCAAGTGAATGATATGTAGAATGAGTGTGCATGGTCTTTGTTCCCCATCAAAGACAAAATATGATTATTGTGTTCTCCCAGGGAGCTTCCAGTGTAGCAAGATGGTAGTCACACTGAAACAGTGGAGTCGAGACAATGGATTCGCCATAGTGGAGTCGCCAAGTGCAATCTTCAATGGTTCTGATGTCTAATGCACCTTCAGAATTAGAAGCTCGTTGTCGTTCTACCCAGGGAAAATCTTGAATTCATCCCCGGAAACAGCACCATGAATGTTAGCACTAAGAGTCACCCTCTGAATGCAAGAGGATAAGCCCAGTACCCATCAGAATGTTTGTGGATTAAAAGGGTGTGAGTGAGTGATTCAGCGAGAATTTAAGGAAAGGAAAGACAACAGAGATCACTACAAATCACTGATGGGAAGAAGGAAAACAAAAGGTGTCTAAATGATAAACCATAAAATATGGGAAAGATGACATCATATCCTCCACCGCCTCAGGAATCCATAAATCAGAGAGATTACATCTAGACAAGAAAGAGGAACAAAAAACGTCTGTTGAACCATGAAATATGGGCAAGACGAAAACAGATCCTTCATTGCCTAAAGAATCCATAAATCGGAGAGATTACATCCAGACAGGAAAGGGAAATAGAAAATGTCTGTTGAACCATGAAAGATGGGCAAGATGACAACAGATCCTCCATCGCCTTGGGAATCCATAAATCAGAAAGATTACATCCAGACAAGAAAGAGAAATAGAAAATTAAACCTAAGAAGATGGTCTGATCTAACAAATTAAAGGAATCTTCATTAACATAACAATTGACAATCCAGGCCCTCAGGCTTACAACAAAAATACAGTCATAACATCTCTCAAAGCTTTCCTCGGTCTGGGCCAAAACTCCCCCCTTTACAAAATTTAAATTGATATCTTTTATACTCAGATCAATGCCCGACTCTCAAGAGTTTGATATTATCACTACATTCAAAGCTTTTCCTGGAGCAATCTTCTATCAAATTGTGCATGTATCCCTCAGTCAGACGCAAGCTCAGATCAGCATGGGTCTGCAAGAAAATCTGTCCACATGGGTATCACGAGTTGACAGTTCATTCCCCATAGTCGGGCCTTCCATTTATGGAATGAGCCGAGGTTTCAACCACCAGCTCTATTTTCATTAACTACCTTTTCTCAAGATTGCGACGTGGCTTAATGCTCAGGGGGCGGCCACGCACTTCTCTTGGATAGGAGGTTCTATGAGCACGTGATTGTGGGGCCTCTGAAAGGTGATTTGTATTTAGACCTCTTTTGGTCCCGCAATCCATCTCCCTTTGCCATGTATCACTTTTGACTTACCACGGTTTCAATTGCAGGACTGCTCAAGAAAATTATCGCTTGAGCATGTTACGTTCCTGCAATGGACTGTGGTCATCGATATCATGATCTTAGATGAGGCTTCACAATCAACGGCTCAAATCTGCCCCCTCCAAATCAATCGATCAAATTTCCCCTTTCAAAACAACAGTCGAGATTTGCTTCACGGATCGACCTTCGAGCCTTTCAAAAGTCAAACTTTATTTTCTTCAAGAAAATTCTTCGGAGTGACAAGTCTAATGATGCGTGGCATTCTAGGTTTGGACGGTCAAGATCCACTTCGAGTCTTCGGGCTCTGGGAAAACCAAAACTCAAATCTCGCTTACTCTTCCATGCACTTTTACCTGGAGCTGTGAATCTGATGACACGTGGCTCTTGTTAATAAACAACTCGGATCCATTTCGAGCCTTCGGCCACTTCGACAGCTTCGGCAAATTCGACGCTTCGATGGCTTCGGCTCTTACGAACTTCGGGCTTCAGCCCTTCGATATTTCTAAGCACTTCTCATTTCAAATCTCCCGAAGCTCATTTCCCCAAAAACTTGGATCGACTGCCACCTGTCCCCTTTAAGATCAATGGTTCATATCCACTTCAAGGCCTTTTTCTCTGGCGCTATACTCCATGCAAGTTTCCGTCTCGAATGCCCATGAGCCGCTGATCTGGATTTTTCTTGCAATCTCTGTCACTGAAAGATAAAAACCGCCTTCTGCTTATGCTTCAATCTCAAAACAGACTGCTAAGAAAGTTGTGCTTTGTATTCATAGTTGTGACCTGTGTAAGCAGAGACTTGGGCGATCGGTGGAGAGCTCAGGAAAACAGGAGGACCAATGCAAGAGGAAAAGGAAATGAGTGCTCAAACAGAAAGGGGCAAACAAAAAATGACTTTGTCGGCTGAAAGGGAAAAAATTTAAAGACATGACCTACGAAAGAGAGAAAAACAGGGCAAGGACATAGACTCGGGTATGTTCGACACATACCTACGGCCCTTGACAACTTCATGTGATATCAGGATCATCCTTATCCCTGGTTGTAGCCAACATTTTCATGGACAATTTTGAGGCTTTAGCCCTAAATAGTTTCTATGTCAAGCCTAAATTATGGTTTTGGTTTGTTGATGACAACTTCATTATTTGGAATCATGGAAAATCCCCCCTTAATTCATTTTTTTACCACATTAATAACATATCGCCCCACATTCATGTCACCCTGGAAACCTAAAAGGACAATTTTATGTCCCTTTCTAGGATGTTCTAGTCACTTATCGAGCAAATGGTTCTCTATCCCATCAAGTTTATTGAAAAAGAATATTTTGTAACTAGAGCCATTCCCACTACCACCCAACTAAAAAAAAAATGTTCTTAAAACTCTTGTAACTAGAGCCATTCATATTTTTTCTCCCCACATCCTAAACAAAAAAAAACCCACCTCACTAATGCTCTTCCAGCTAATGGCTATTCTATTTCCCAAATTAACAAAGTTTTTCACTTGTCTCTCCATCCAAAAATTAAACCACTCCAATCCCCCTTCCTAGGCACTAATTTTCTCCGAACATTCATAGTATTACTGATCATATTTCTAAAATCTTAGCTAAGAAGAATATCAAAACTCTTTTTAAGCCTCACAAAACCCTAAAACAACTATTTAGAATATTTAAAAATAAAACAAACCCCATTGTCTCTCAAGGTGTTTACCAAATTCTTTGCTCAATCCTACATTGGCCAAATTAGTAAGTCAAAACATATAGCAGCTGACACACTCCATAATCTCCTTACAAACCGCCTAGTGTGCTTTGATAAAAGATAAGATCTTGGCAACAATGCCCTATTATTCATCTCAAATTATTAAGGAAGTTGTTGAAATTGAAAACACCCTAACATTTTTAATAGTAAAATCAGGCACCCATCCTCACCTTCATCATGAGACTTTTCTCTTTGTCCAATATTTTTTTCTTAAAGCTTTATTATTATCCTTTATCCTTTATCAAATGTTACCGTACTCCCTTATGGATTTAAACCTATAACTTCTTACCAGGAAACACATGTTCTTAACCATTAAACTTACTCAAGCTATAATCACTAATTCTTTTATTAATCACTAATTCTTTTACCTAATATATAAACTATTCACGTGTTTATTTTTTTTCAATCTTACATAAACTTCATTTGATTTCCATTATAACTTATATGATGAAATATACATTATAATCACTTTCAGCTGGCTCAGAAAATGAAAGGGGGCCATAAAATGAAAGGCAAGAGCATTACCAAACATGTGAGATTTAGAATTACTCAGAATGGTAAATTGGTAAATATTAAATGGTTGAGTTCCACATTCACATCTCTCCACTTTGTAACAAAACCTTAATCTTTGTTAATTACTCATATAAACAGATGCCTTTATAATAGTGAGAAAATTAATGATTGAAATCACAACCATTATACGCCCTTTACAATTAAATTTGTACACAGTTATACATACACACAATATCATTGTTAGAAGGAAAAGACGTGACCATTGGTCGAACGGATAAACCGGAGGATTCATAAGTATTCCCAAAATAAATTTGTAAGATTTGTTGTGTCCATGACAGTACGGATCGATACATCATTGCTCGCATATTTCTCTGCGACCTTATTTCTGTCCCTCTGCAATTATTCATAGAACTCTACCATGTCCAACAAGAAGAGGTTTATACAGGATTTGATATTATATGCCGTAAGCGCTGGAGTGACCAGCCTTTTTCTACGTTTATTGCTTAGGAGGTTCGATCCTCACAAAGAACCAGGTCAAACCGCAGGAGGGAAAAAGGCCGAGGAAATCGCAAAACGGCTGGGTCGGCAACGAATATACACAAACTCTTACGAAAATGTGATAGCTTCTGATGTTATCAACCCTGACGATATTGAGACCAGCTTTGATTCAATTGGAGGGCTGGACACAATTAAAAAAGAACTTCGTAACCTGGTTATCCTTCCATTACAAAGACCTAATTTGTTTACACATTACAAGCTCCTCAGTCCWCCCAAAGGAATCTTGCTGTATGGTCCACCTGGAACTGGSAAAACATTGCTTGCAAAGGCAATAGCAAAAGAATCAGCAGCCGTCTTTATCAATGTGAGGATATCCAATCTTACAAGCAAATGGTTTGGTGATTCTGAGAAACTTGTGACTGCTGTGTTCACACTGGCACACAAGCTTCAACCCGCCATTATATTTCTTGACGAGATWGATGGTTTTCTAGGGAAACGACGWTCTAATGAACAAGACAGCGTTAGAAATATCAARACAGAATTCATGACTTTGTGGGATGGATTTGCAACAGATCAAAGAGCTCGGGTTGTTGTTCTTGCTGCAACCAACAGGCCCGAAGAGCTGGACGAAGCTATTCTACGTCGCCTTCCTAGGGTTTTTGAAGTTGGGCTGCCTGGCTGTACAGAGAGAGCTAGAATTTTAGAAGCAATTTTAAAAGGTGAAACCATCGACTGTGATATTGATTATAATTCCATTGCAAGTTTATGTGAAGGGTATAGTGGTTCGGACTTAACGGAGGTATGCAAGCAGGCAGCATATTTAACAATTGCAGAATTGCTGGAAAAGGAAAAAGACGGCCATGACATAAACTGCGAGACACCAAGACCCTTGAAACAGGCAGATTTGGAGAAAATACTCTCTGCTGCAAGTACTTCTAGGGTTGCAGCAGCAGAGTATGGTGAAAGAAAGAAGAGACCGGCATGCAGACATTAATCCACCCAATTCTCTGAGAGTATGACGGAAAGTAAATATCTAAACAAGATCCACACAAGTTCAAAGATTGATCTGTCTGTCTCACTTGTTCATATGAATATCAGTCCATTCGTTGAAGACAAAACAAACTGGGGCCTAGAAATAAAAATAAACACGATATTTAATCTTGACTTTTATATTTCTTTTTTCAACGTGTAAGAAATAAATTGTTCACAAATTGAATGTGTTTTAAATATTAAATCTTTATTTTTTATGGTATTTCTTTTCCCAATGTGTAATGTGTAGAGATATATTTATTTTCTCAACTTACAACTTGTAAAGAGTATAAAGTTTAAGTGGTTCTAATTTTTAAGAATATATGATTTTTTTTTGAGAAATTAGAAGTTCAAAAGTTGTTACTACTAATGTCATTATTTATTTAATTTGTAGATATAAATTTATAATAAATTAAATATATATTAAACATAAATTAATTAATAATTATATTTGTTGATAAGTTAAGTTAAATTTAATTTGTATGATTTGTTTTAAAGGTTTTGTTTGTAAGGCGATCTAGGTTTAAAAAAACCTAAATCTATTTGATCATAGATAGGGTGTATGTATTGGTGATCAAACTATACCTTTTGTCATTGTATGGATTGTTGAGGAGAGTCTTATAACTTCAAGAATGTTATTGCATCTAGGTTAGAATCATATTTGATTGTTGTTGTGTGAGAGTTTAAATCATATTTTCAAAAGTGTTAGTGGAAGGTCAAATCTTGCTTCACTAGCTGATGCACCAGGTGTGGGATTGAATCTATAGCTCTTGCAAAGGTTTAGTTATCAATTTAAATATGAATTTTGTTATTAAAAAAACTAAGTTTAATACTTATAAAAAATAAAAATAAAAAAAATTAATGGTACCCCTCCATGCCTATTACATTTACATGTTAAATAGGGAAGGGATAACATGGGCCGTGGCTTCCTCCTTCTCCCTCACACCCTTTACACACTTTAATCATTAAATCATTGGCCCCACACCTCCACCTACCTTATCAAATAAAAACATCTTATTTTTTGAAACCCCAAACTCCAACATTACACATCAAGGGCATTTTATATGTCGGCCCTTCTCATCTCCATCTATATGTGGCCAATACATTAACATAAGCTATCATACATTTAAAGAATGTTAAAATATGGTCCAATGAGTTTTGGATTGCCTTCAATTTTGACGTTTTACATAATAATAATAATAATCTATTTTTAAGGTCATGGTCAAGCCACACCAAATTGGTGTATGAGACCCCTTTGTTTGTGGGACAAGGAACCCTTCTCCGTCCAGTGATTTGATTGGTAAAGTCTACGAAGGTATACATACCCTATCCCCCTCTGGATTTGAACTTGTGACCTCTTAAAAGGAAACACATGTTCTTAACCATTAGACCCATTAAGTACCCAAAAGACTTATAAAATCAAGAGTTAAAAGAAATAAAAAAGTAAAAACCTCCTTTTTTTTTATTGAATTTTTTTAGTGAAGATAGAGGATGATCGTTGATACCCTATGTATTTGCGAGAAATAGAGATTCATCATCGACATGTTGACGGTCAGCAGTGGGTTAGCCTCTAGTGTATCGACACGTAAAATACAATTGGCCTTTGTATCAGCATCATGATGGATATTGACTCCTGCTAGGATGAAAGGGAAGAAAGAAAATTGAAAATTTCTAAGTATTGGAAGGTTTTATAGCGTCGGCAAGAATAGGGAGATGTCATCGATATATAAGTTGTATCAATATAGGATAGAGGTTGCTTATAGAGGATGATCATTGGTGCATTGTGTATCGATGAAGGACAGAGGATAATCATTGATATATTGTGTATCGATGAGCCAAAGTAATCTTCAAAAAATGCTCAGAATGGACAAGTTAATCTTCAAAAAATGCTCAGAATGGACAAGTCTAGACGAAAAGAAGAGGATGTTGGCCTTTAACATTTGCATGGAATATTTTAGAAGGTTTTCTAGTAGCAAAAATTAATGGGGGTGGTCAATTTGTTCTCTTAGAGTAATGGTGTTTTGAAGTGAAGAGAAGAAATTAGGGAGAGTATTGTGTTCGCACAACATAACCCCACTCCTTATTTTAGTGGGGTTGAGCTAATGTACATAGTAGGATTGTTATCATGCTAATTTGGTCTTCCTATACCAATTTAAGTGATTGGTCAATTACACCAATTTATCCAACTCCAATTCAACTTCTTATAATAGAGACAATTAACTTATGATATGTCATTGGGGAGGTCCAATTTCCCTTAAGAAACCATGTTTGAATTCTCAGCTGCAATTTTTCTACATAACACCCATAACTAGCCCTAAAAATAAGGAAAAATATGAAATTATTAGGGTTTGAGTGGGCTAAGAGTATGATGGAATCACTTGCATGGATCAAATTCAAGCCTTTCTTAGAGTATTTCCCTCTCCCAATGATCTGAATAGGATCCTAGTCAAAATCTCTTTGTAAACTTTGTAATAAACATTTAATTTTTTTTTTGGCAAAGCTAAGAAATTGTTCAAAAATTCCTTGGAAATTGAAAAAAAACATTGTGATGGTTTCCTTCCAAAGCAACCCATTAAAGATGAAGGCTATGATGAAGAATATCTTTGAAATGAATAGAGAGTAGAAAATGAATATGGGTAGTAACAAATATGAGAGCTCAAAGAAGAATCATGCTTGGTGATCGAATGAGAAGAAGACAATGATTATGTCCCATAACAAGTGAAGATTGTTGTTGATCCATGGCCATCTAAAAATTTCCTATACCAGCTACTAATAATACATTAAATATGTGTATATCTCACTCTTTTGTAATCAATTTCATACTTAATAAAATTCCCTATGACTTGGTTTTCCCATTTGGATTTCCATTGTAAGAAAAATATGTTGTTGTCTCATGGTGTTAATGGCTAGGTATACTTGATGTAGTTTTCATTTTAATATGTTCTTACATTCTGTGTAAACCATGAGAACAATAACATAACTACATTGTAATCCTATATTTGTTCATCGGTTTAAATGATTGGTTCAGTGTATTTTTGGTTCATTATTTAATCACATTCTATATCTAATCGTGTGCTTCTTGTTGGGTGTTCATTTGTTTTTGGTGGTTTTGTATGAGTGCACAAAATTTCAATTATTTCTAGTACCATACACTACAACATTGTTGTTTTCACCCATGATTCACTTATTTGATCATTGGAGTATAGTTATAGCGAGTGCATATCTTCCATTCGATGTGCAGATAGAACTTGCAGCTTGATAACATATTTGGAGAGCCTATGTTGAACAAAGGTATTTCTACTGAAGCAAGTAGTTGATTAGTGAACCAAATATGAAATAAACCCATTATTTATATGCATGTTTGTCATTAGGAGTAGATAGATTTTTTTTTTTTTGGTAGAGATCCATTTGAGGAAATGGATAATCCATAGGCCTACCATTTACAAATCATATGGTATCAAAACAAGTTTGTCAAAGACCTTGAAAAAAATTCCATGGGAAATTCCTTTAAGAGGGAGGAGCTAGAAGAGTTGAGAGACTTCAATAATAAAATATAAGAGGAAATTCAGTATTGGAGACAAAAGCAGATGAGATGGAAAAATAACTTTCCAAATGCTAGGACTTCTTCACCACCATGAGGGAAGAATTAGACAGGAGTAGATTGTAGATCTTACAATTGGAGGATAAATTCACTTAGTTCGATAATTGGCAAGAGTTGAGGTTTTCCAAAGTGACTCCTTAGTTATACCAACATTTGCTAGTGAATTTATCAGAGGCCTTGAATAAGCTACAAGAAATTTTCTAAGAGACCAAGAAATTTCGTTCTATTTCCACTGGAAAATCCAACACCATGACAGAGTCAAGCATGGTAAACTCACCTTCCAAGACCCTTCCTCAAGAGACCTTCATTGACTTTGAAAAGCACACTAGAGCCATTGATTCCAAGCTCGTGAGGCAAATGGGCTCTAATGTCCAAGGTATAGGTAAGGAATTCCAAGGCATTTTGATGCCCATTGTAGGGAGGTGTGATCTGAATTGGATCTTTGCCAAAATATCTTTGTAAAATTTGTAATAAGAATTTAATAGTTTTTTTGGCAAAGTTGAGAAAATATTCAAAATTTCCTTAGAAGTTGAAACCAACCACTCTAATGGTTGGCCTTCCAAGGAATCTCATTAAAAATGAACCTTGTGATGAAGAAGAGAATAGAAGGAAATAGAGAGGAGGAAATGTAGAAGGAAAGTAGTAGAGATGAGAACTCAAAGAAGCAGTCTACTTGATAATCAAAGGAGAAGAAGACATTGAGTCTATCCCATGATGAGTGAAGATTGTTGTAAAGCCATGGGCATCTGAAATTTTTTTACCAATGACTAACAATACACTAAATTTTTGTATAGTTCACCCTTTTCTAATCAAATTCCTACTTAATAAAATCCCCTAGAACCTGGTTTTTCCATTTGGATTCTAGTGTAAAAAAAAATTGTGTTGTCTCATGGTGTTAATGGTTGTATACTTTATGTAGTTTTGGTTTCAATCTATTCTTGCATTCTAATCATGAGAACTATAATATAGCTACAACGTAATATTAGCTATGTTCATTGGTTTCAATGATTGGTTGAGTATATTGTTGGTTCATTGTTTAATCACATTTTATATCCAATCTTACAATTTCTTCTTTTTGGTTCTTCATTATTTTTTGGTGGGTTTGTATGAGTACACAACATTTAAATTCTAGTACCATACACTGCAACATTGTTGCATTCACCCATTATTCGCTTATTTTATCAATGGGGTATAGTGACAATGCTGCCACATATCTTCCAGTGAATGTGTAGAGATAATTTATATCTTGATAATAGATTTGGAGAGATTCCATTAAATATAGGCATGTCTATCGAAGAAAGCAACCAAGTAATGAACTAAATATTAAATAGAACCATTATTTTTTTATGCATGTTGTTGATTAGCAGCAAAGAGCATTGTTTATTTCCATGGATATCCATGTTGACAAAATAGATATGCCATAAGCTTATCATTTATGGATCACCCAAACCATCTCTCCCATATAAATATAATGTGAAGGTAAGGGTAAAGTACTTTCAACATATCCTCTTATTATGTTAGGGTTATGAATTGAGCATCCTCTTTGCTCATTCTTGTATGTGAGATGTTGTTGCAATTTGTAATGGTGAAGGATAATGAGAAATCAATGAGAAGGTGTTAGCGCTCAAAATGTACTGGGAAATTTTGACTATCTTCATCACTTTTGTGCTAGATTTTCTCATATCAAGGTCTTTTTCTTGTTGTCGTAACTCCTCAATTAGTCGTTTAGCTTTGATAAGCTCCCATAGATCTCATTTCCAAAGGTCGCTTTGTCACCCTGTCTATAACCTGCAATACAAAAAGGTAAATAAATTGTAATCCTTAGCCTATGTTTTCTTGATTTTCCAATATAAAATATATATTTTATATTTGATTTTAATCTCATCAAAAGTAGTGTGTCTACGCTAAGTGATCTAATCTTTAGTTAGAGTTCTAATCCTAAACTATTAGCCATCCAATATATCCCAACTTCAAGACATGATTCAAGTCACAAGTCGACACCCAAGTCAACACACA
>JASDQU011404273.1:42903-59655 GCA_032191745.1 Picea mariana
GAGGTATATTCTCCTCCATTATCTGACATGAGTATCTTAATCTTTCTTTCAGAAAGGTTCTCTATCAAGGCTTTGAATTCCTTGAACTTACTGAACACTTCATCTTTAGTTTTTAAGAAATATATCTAGGTTTTACAAGAGTAATCATCAATGAATGATACATAATATACATACTCGCTAATGGAGGATGATGGCATTGGTCCACATACATCTGAATGAATGAGTTCTAGGACTCCTTATGTCTTGCTGTCCCTCTTCGAAAACGAGTTCTTGATGTTCTTCCCTTGTTCACATCCATTTCATACGCCTTTAGGGTCACCTTTGAGTTTTGGTAAACCTGTGACCGCTTTGCATATGTATGGAAGTGCCTTGTAGTTGATGTGGGCTAACATTGTGTGCCAAATCTCACATGAGTTTTCAATGGCATGGGTCATGGCTGTCTTTGAGTGACCCTTTAGTTTATACAAGCCATTTTCTTCATTTCCAATGATGATTGCTTCATTTAGGGTTTCTCCTTTAGCCCACATAAGAAATTCTCCATCTATAAAGGAAACTCTGAAGCCTTTCTTTTCTAAAGCTGAAATGGAGAGTAGGTTCGTCTTCAAGCCTAGTACATATAGTACATCCTTCATTTTTAGTGAATTCCCTGAATTCATTTTATGATTTGATTCTCTCACTCCCTTGATGGGATATTGGTAATCATCTCCAAGTGTCACTTTTTGAGAAAACTTCCTCTCTGAGATACAAGAGAGAATGTTTCTTTGTCCCGTCATGTGCTTTGATGCACCACTATCAATGAGCCAAGTGTCCTCTCCAGGTGTTACAGATATTGAGAGGGACGAGATCAAGACATGGTCTTTGATCTCCTCTCTTATCATCTTTGCAGGTGGCTCTTCATCTTCGACTACATGGGCATGGAGCCTCTTATGTTTTCTCTTGTATTCTTATCATCTGGCTGGACAAAACTTCGCAATGTGTCCCATATTGTCACAATGATAACATTGTACATATGAGTAGTCTCTTTCCTTTCGTTGTCCTCTCTTCTGAAATCTCCTTGGATGAGATTCTTTATAATTGAATTTATTTGATTGTTGAGGCTCTTTATGAGTCTCCTTTTGGAAGTAGGGTTTATTCCTTCCTCCTTTGGTGTGAGTAGCTAGGGCTTGATCATCATCCTTAGCTAGTAACACTTCCCGATTTGCTACTCTTGTTTCTTCTTGGATGCATTCTTCCCATAGACTGTCAAACTTCAGTTTCTCCTTTCTGGCACATATCATCTGGATGAAATCATCCCAAGGTCTTACAAGACCATTTAAGGCCATCATTATGAGTTCGTCTTCGTCTATGGTATCTCCAATAGCTTCGAGATGTTCTTTGAATTCTGAGATTCTGGAGAAGTATTCCTGAATCATTTCTCCTTTCTGCATCCTTGTATTCTTCAGTTGAGTTCTTAGATTCATCTTCTGGTTTATGTTCTTTCCTTCATATAGTTTGGTCAAGGCATCAAACATTTCTTTTGGGGTCTTCTTAGATGACACATAAGGAATCAGATGGTCTTTGATTGAATCTACAATGATTCTTTTGGCCCTTATTGTGTCCTTTTGATGCTTTGCTTTTTTTGCAACATCTTCGGGTTCCGGTAATTCTTCTTTGACGAATCTTGCTAGGTCATTTTCTTCAAGAATGAGGCCAATCCTATACTTCCAAGCACATAAGTTTTCCACTCCTTCTAACTTGTAAATAAGCTTAACACTTGCAGACATCTTTACCTGGAGCTAGGAAAATGACCGAAAAATGAAAGTTCTCAAAATAAAAAACTAAACTTACCAGGAGGTGCGCTTGGCTGAGGTGAGTATCCTGGTGTGTTTGGATCTGACAAATCCAACTTTTGCTCCAAATTTGATCTGTGGATTTATGGACTGGTGCTTCTGGTACCTCTAGTACTCTGGTACTTCTGGCACACTGGTTTTTTGGTACTCCTGGTACTTTGTGAAACTAGGGTTTCACTTTCTGGGAGATCCAACCACTGAAAAGGTGCACTGAGAGTTCCAAACCGATCCTCAGGGGAGGGCACACTTTTCTAGATGGTTTTGGGGATGAAAAGCTTCACCATAAAAAATCCCTAATTTTCATGTACGGTAACAGTGATGTTTTTCACTTGTAAAAGATGCTTCCTTCAGCTTGGCTCTGATACCATGTTAATGTTTAAGCCATTATTATAGATGTTTGCATTTCATTAGATAACAATAGCATAATCCAATATCACTGAGAAATACACAATCACAAGAGACACAACATTTATCCTGGGAAACCCTCTAGTGGAAGAAAACCCAACAAAACTTCCTTAATATAGATAGCCAATACAATGCCTAGAGATCTCTTAAACTAATACAGAAAGTCCTCTCCCAAATATGCACCACTCTCTCTCTCCTTCTTCTCTGACAGCATATCTGAACTTGTCTCTCAAATGAACAAGTGAGTTGTGTCTAAGTGAGGCGTTAGCCTCCTTTATTTATACAAGTCTAGCACGTGTGAAGTGTATCTTCACTGGTAGGGCCGACTTCTCAAACTGGGTAGGTAAACCCACCTTTATTATATTTCAGGGTCTCTTTAATATCTGCTGGGGCCAACTTCTTATTCTGCCTATTACAATTGTCTTTTGATCAATCCGCAAAAGGGGATTTGGTCCTATTACAATAACTGACATGATCAATCCACAATGGGGATTGATCCTATGAATAATATATCAATAATAATAAGAATACTCTTTGCAGTTACATTATTTCAACATGATGTTGGTTAATTACAAACATCATGTAATTATTTCCTAGTGGTCTTATGTACATGCCTACAACGTATCATCAATGCACCAGATCCCATTAGAACTCCAAAATTAAGTGTGCTCACACAAGAGTAGTACTAGGATGGGTGACTAAGAGAAGTACACCACTAATGAATCCATTAAATCCCTTACCCATGTTAGATATTGGTGGGAAGGTTACCGAGAGAGGTACAATGCGGATGAATCTATGTCATCTGGGAGAGAAACCACCTGGAAACCTTTGTAGATGCCCTTAATGAGGACTTCTGCCCTGTCAGAAACTATGAGATTGATCCATGAGATGGAACACTCTGCATCAGGAAAGAGACCAACCAGTGTTGAATTACATTAACATCTTCCATACCTTACACCCAAAGTTGGGTATCAAAGACTCTGAGTGACACCTAGTTTTGAAGTACCAAAGTGGCCTACACAATTACATCCAAAAAGAGATGGATTTCTTGGACATCTCCTCATTGGGAGATGTTTTTCAACATGCAGTCAAAATCAAGTAGAAATTCAAGCAGTGGAGTAAGCAAGAGTTTGGGTTCACAAATACGCCACAACATAAGCATGGAAAAGGAAACCCTAATGAACTACAAAGCAAAGAGAATCAATCTCAATAAAATCATTCTAAGCCATCGACTAAGAAAGGTGGTGGGAAGTTGAATAAGGACACTGGAAAGTGGCATGAGTTCCACAAAATCCCCTGGCACAACACCGATGAATGTTGATAGAAACAATAATTGGTGGAAAATCTCAAAGAAAAATAATTAGATCCTGACTTGGACTCTAATTCATAGCACAATAAAGGGAAACTTTGTTGGATCATGTTGTCATTGATGCCAATAGTTTGATTGATTGATGTCAATGGATTGATTGACAGGCTTTATTGATTGATGATTGATGAAAAATGTATATGTATTATCCTTGATGAGAATGATAGATGCCAAGTGGAAACCAATCGATTGAAGATGTTATCATTGATATGATGCATATAGGAATATGGATCAATGAGTTGTCATTGATACATGATGAAGATGGATTCTTTGATATATGATGCATAGTTTGTTTGAAGTAAATATGACTCATTATTTTCTTGTCATGGTACAAATGGATGAACTCCAAAGTGGTCCCATTATGGTGAAATCCCTCACAGGAAGATGCTTTGCGGTTGAGTTATGGTTGAGAGAACCCATGCTTGTATGTGGAATAAAGAGAATATGATCAATGATTTTGTTGATGAAACTATCCTAGATGGATAGTGTTTGTCATGCCATTTCCGATGGTATGTGGAATGTCACATAACTCCTCCCGGTTTGAGAGTTATGGCCCTACGAAGTTGAAGGACCCCCATATGATGTCTTGAAGCCCCATAAGGTCAAAAGAAGTCAAAGTGCTTGAGAAGAAGAAATCATTATTTAAATGATAAAGTAAAGTGACAAAGTCAAGGTGGATTATTTAAATAATAAAGAGAAGTGACAAAATCAAGAAGGAATATTTAAATGATAAAGTATTGGAGAACTTTCTATTTATGGAAAGTAGTTACCCCTAAAATAAGGAAAATGGGTTAAGTGACCTAGAAATGGGTTAAGTGACCTAGAGGATGAAAGTATAAATACGATAGCAATGGTCTCTTGTAAAACATCCTTTTTGTGGATCAATGGAGAGGTTCTTGTGAGATTATGTTTTGGAGTATTGATGGAGAGCTTCTTGTGAGAGCATATTTGGTGTGGATCTTTTGAGCATGATTGAAGATATATTCTGAGAAAGAGAGCACGAGGAGGATCTCATGGACGTATCAAATTTTCGGCAATATCAAAGATCTTTACGGAAAAAGTCTCGGAGCTTCAAAAACCCTAGTTTCTAAGGTGTACGCGGAATTTAATGGGCCAAGGCGTGTACATACATGAGCTGTATGAGGAAAGAGCACACACAATGGATAAAATCATGGAGATTTGTGTTTGAGATGATGACTTACAGTTGAAGATTGAAGCAGGTTCCAAATCTGCATTCTATGGGGTCAGATCTGTCATTGAGACATTGATATGGTTACATTATTATCTTGATGGATAGTATTTCTTGTTGTGTTGTGAATGCTTAGGGAATTCTTGGTATGGATGATATGATGTGATTTATGTTGGTTGATGGAGTGAGAAGTACTCCTGTGATTCAGTTGTGATATGATTGCTATGATATACTAGATGCTTATACATGATTGATTTAGCATTCATATGGATTGGTTGTGGAGTGTGAGTAAGCTATTGGAGAGCTTGGATGTGTTGTGACTGACTGGTGGTCAGTTTGGACAGTGGAAGACAAAATAAATTTTTCTTGCAACTTGTAGAGGATCTGAGTGTGTGATGAAAAGGATAAACCCTAATAGCTCAGAAGGCATACGCAGGTTGCTGTATATATTGACCGCGTACATACGTGGTCTATAATGAGCCAGGGCACATACACATGCGGGTTGCACTAATGACAGGTCGCGTACCTGTTGCAGATTGATATTTGTTGAGGATTGTTGCCTCATCTCAGTTGGTGTTGAGGGTGTAAATTGAGTCTTGCATTATAGAGCTGGTGCTCTTGTAGAGTTGTACTCTATTCAGTTGTTGCTGAAAACCCCCAAGGATTTTAGTCCGTAATAAAAAGAAAATTGTACATACATCTTGTGTTCTTTATGTTCCTTATGGTGATGACTTATTGATGATCTATGTTGCTGATATATGTTGCTGATATATGTTCACATCTAAATGGTTATAAATGACAACAATGAGTAATGAGTAAAAGTTGAATGTTAACTAATGAGTTTTTTGTAAGAGGAAGGTTTTTGTAAAAAGATCCCCACACTCATTCACCCCCCCTCTCAGTGTGGTAGGTGTGTCCAACAATTGGTATCAGAGCAGGCCTTCACTACAAGCCTTAACAATCTTGAAGGAGATCCATCGACACACAAATGGATGATGAAGTTCCATTGCTTGATGAGAAAAAATATTCTACTTGGAGAATAGAGATGAGAGTACATTTGAAGACAATGGGAGCAAAGAATTGGAAGGCAACCATTGGTGGATCAGTTCCTTTGAAGATCAAGTCAAAGTTTGTAGCTCAAAGGGAAGGAAAGAAGAATGATGCATTGGCTCTCAAGACCATTCTTAATGGACTCTCAAGCCCTATGAAAGAGAGCATGGGACAATGCACTTCCACCAAGGATCTATGGCTAAAGCTAGAGGAGACATATCAAAGAAAGAAGGATAAGGAAGATATTGAAGACCACTCCATCAAGATTATCAAAGGTAAATAATCATTAAAAACCCTTGATTGTATTATTTCAAAATGTGATCTTGAAAACATTTCAAGTGAAGATAGCACAAAGGAAGATCTCAAAAGTATTTCAAATGAAGGTAAAGAATCTCCAAATACTCTTGATTGCAATGATTCAAAATGTGATGATGTTGAATTTTTCTCAAGTGAAGAAGAAGATATAGAAACAGTTTGTGTAAAGTTTGATGGTAGTTATCCCATGGAAAGAATAGAAGAAAATCTATTAGAACTTAAAAAGGAAGTTGAAGAGGGTTTATATAGATATAGCAGTGATCATTTTTATACACACTATAATTATCTTTCAGATAACACTAATAAGTTTCTTAGGAGAAATAAAAGGCACATCTTGAAGTTAAAGGAAATGATCAAAGAACAAGAAGAGAGAAATAAAACTCAATTAGAAGAAAAGGAAGAAGAGATCACAAGACTAAAGGATGGAAAGAAGATATGAATGTAGATGATGAGATTAGAAAAAGTTTTGAAACTATTGTCCATCTCAAGACCCAAATTGAAGAAGCCAAAAGGGTAGAGGAACTATTGAAGGATCAAAAAAATGAAAAGGAAGAGTCGTGTCATAAGTTAGAATCTGAAATTGTTGATCTTAGAAAGAAAGTGGATAAGTCAAATAAATTATTAAATAGCTCACTAATCTTGGATGAGATCTTGGAAAGTCAAAGATCACCATATGATAAATCAGGTCTTGGATACAAAAAGGAAGCTACACATGCAGAAGCAAGCACCTCAAAGAAGCATGAGGTAAGTCCATCAAGGAAGGAAGACAATTCTGCAAAACAACCATCTACAAGGGGCAAAGACAATTTCAAAAGAGCAAAGTAAGGAAGATATCAGGAGGCTATTCTTGGGACACCAAAGAAAAGGTATAAAAGTATTTTTCATGGGCATTGTTATTCATGTAATGGATATGGTCACAAAGCTTTTGAATGTAGATCTTATGAAAGGAGATACAATGAAAGATTTTATAACACCATGAGGTGTTGGATATGTGATAAAGTAGGACACATTGCTGTTCACTGTAACACCATTAGATGCTACAACTGTAGTGGATTTGGAAAAAAATATTAGGAGTGCTGGAACACAAGAAGAAAGTTCAGGATGAAGACTTCAAATAGAATGGCTAGAAGAAGGAATGAAGTAAGAAAGGGAGACATCTTTGAAAAGATGGATGCCTAGAGCTCAAGTTCTAAGGAGCAGGGACATCTACAGAAGTGGGTGAAGAAGACAGAGCAACCAAAACATAATGAAATACTGAAGGTAAGTTCAAATGTGTCATCTACTGAGGAATACACATGTGAAAATGGTATCAGTCATGTACCCACATGGTCTGACCTTGAATAGGTCACGTAAAAACATGCTATGTTGTGCAGCATGCCGCGCATATGTGGAAAATCCTAGGGGAAAATGCAATGCACATGGGTTGCAGCTTGATGTAATAACTCTTTGATGCAGGGGCTAACATAGTTTGTTGCAGGTTCTGACACTGCTTGTTGTAGGCTTAAATGTTCACCTTTTGGATTATGTAAAATAAAATCTCGGGTTCATGGCACTAACCTATGAGTATGGATTGATGCATTTTTGGTTGAAAAACAATGCTAGTTATAATGGTGGATTTATGGCACCTTGGTCATGTAATGTATCTTGATTGGAAGCTTACTTGTTGAAAAACTTGATACATGCTTTTGGCATATGGATGGGATACATATTGGGACATGTAGTTGGTGATTTGATGAGATGATCATGTTGAGGAGTCATGACTTGATCTATGATTGGTACATTGGTAGAGGCACCTACTAGCAGTTTGATTGACACATGTTTTATGGAGGATTTGGCATACAAATATGGGATTCATCATTTTGTGGTATTGATGCATGATGATGTTTGGTACACTCATATATGGCATATGCTTGATTGGTATTACTTTATTAGCACAACAATTGGTATTTGTTTGATACATGGTGATGGTACTTGGTTCACGATGGAGACATATCATGAGTGATATGACACTTGTTTGGAATGTGGTAGATGCACATGGTTGGTATATTGGTAGATGCACATGGTTGGCATATTGGTGGATGCACATGGTTGACATATTGATAGATGCACATATTGACATGTTGATAGAGGCATGTGGTTGATACATTCCATGGACGACATGTTTTGGCACATTGTATGATGTTGATATACATGGTTGATGTACATGGTTCTTGTGCATTGTGGGCACATTTTGGTACATGATGTACATGGTTGATATGTTTTTCATGATTCTCTATTTTATTGTTGACATATCATTTGTTTCATGATGTATGGTATGGAACAAGTTTGATGCATAAACAAGTCCAAGGATCATCATAGAGAGAATGGTTGATCTATGATTCGGTTGGATATAGGGGGAGACATACCCATAGGGGGGGTCATTATTCTTCCCATGACTCTAGGAGGAGATATTTATTAGATGCATACCTAGAAAAGAGCCCTATATTTGAAGAAAGCACATAGAGGAATAATTCCAGGGGGAGCAATGGCCACAGGGGGAGTATGAGCGATGTATCTTCAGCATTACATCAGAGTGATATCCCTTGTTCAAAAGGGGAGAGATTAGTTAAAGGACTATCAAAGGAATTTAGACATGGGGAGCATCCCTAAGGAGAGTTCAAGCAGGGGGAGCAACCCCAAGGAGAGAAGACCCTTTGCCATTAATGTCAAAGGGTGTTGTAGGTGAATCCCCCTGTGAACAAGTGGATTCCCTCTTGGTCTTTAGACTCCTAAGGCCAAGACTGAAAAGTGCTTAACATGGACACTGACATCCTTTTAGATCTAATCAAGATAACATACGAAGGAGAAGAAGAAAGATATGTACCTTATTAATGATGTTTTTCCCTGCAAAGTCCAGGTTGAGCTTTGATCCTAAGCTCCCTGATAAGCCCTGTAGAACAAATAAAGATACAATGGACTTCCTAATCTACTGATATTAGCTCAAATATAGATCCATCTATCGCAGAAAAACTCATATGGAACAAGCATAAGTTTGAAAGAAACAGGACAAGCATTGATTATTAATGAGAACAAGTAAAATTACTTACAATCCTTTGATGAAGGTACAACAACTTCTTCCAGTTCTCCTTGTCCAACCCCTTTTCTCAAGTAATCTAAACTGATTTCTTTGATGACACCTCACTCATGATATCAAAAGTTCCACATCTCCAATCTTTTCATGTACATACCACTTATAGGATCATAAGTTTGATATCAATCTCTAGTCTCTACTGTACCTTTCACCATGAGAAGGCCTCTTTATATAACCTTGGAGAGGCCCAACCACTTGAGAGATCTCTGGTATAAGTTGAGGATTCCTCTCCTTTAGTTGAGGATCTTCCCTAAGATCATGCCTTGACCCAAGATTCAAACCCAACTACCTTTAGATATTGAGGGGATTGTCCCCCAATTTCCTCCAACAAACCAAAAATTCGCTCAGAAAGGGTAGCGCTCCCCCAAAAGGGTGCACAGGGCACTCAAACACTCCCCCAAAGAGGCCCAGGGAGCACTAGCACTCCCTGACAGTGGGTAGGGGAGTGATCCTCTCTAAAATCCATTTTTGAGTGGTTCTTTCAGTGGCAAAAGGTTTGTACTCCCTGTCAAGTGATTTCTCTTCTTCAAAACTAGTCTTTGGGGTGTCTTAAGTGTCTTTGTGATGTCGTTAGAGGCACATCATATGAAATATGGAAGTATGATGTTTGTGACACTTGCAACACTTGTGTTCAAGATGCGAAACTTGCGAACAAGATGCGACACTTATAACACTTGTGATGACGACACTTGCGACACTATTGAAGTGAGTAATTTTGATGTGTAACAAATTGCCCCCCAAGGTATGAAGTTAGAAGACAATGATGACTGAATTACTTTGTAGACTTTTTCGAGCAAGGGTATGGACACAGAGAGGCTGGAAAAAGCTACACACAACCACCAAACAAACATTATGACATGTTTCAAATCCAAGGCAGGCATACCTATGTTTGAGTGATAAAGAATTTTTAGATATGGCCGCCATAAAATACACTGTGGATTCATAATTATATTGACAAAAGGTATAACCACTGAAGATACAATGTGGATATATACTCCTATGACCTAAACTGATCGTATACACGAAGAATACACAATGGATCTATGATATGACAAGACATAGCCATGACCAATACAAAGTGGATCTATGTAACATTATATGTGTCATAGTTCAAAATAACTCCTTCGAAACCTGGGCAAAATATACATAAGAGTGAAAAATCAACCCAGGGTCTTCTTACTGATCCTGATGTAGTACGAATCTAACCATGTGAATAGATGTCCCGATGTTGAACATGGTAGAAACCACTTGATTACTAGTCAATGATGTAAACCATTAACAAGCGTGAGGGATATCACCATTAATGTCAATGATTCCCAAGGTACTCTAGTACATTCCAACGAATGTGAATGGATGAGCTGAATTCAAACATCTGTGGAATCATTTGATAAAAGGTCAATGATCTAAACCCACTGTCGGACATGAGGAGGCCTTCCATTGAGGCATGCAGGTCCCAAGGTACTAACTGGTTTCTAAGTTCAATTCCTGGATGATGTGCTGAAGTCGACAGGAATAGACTCGTCGAAGGAGGGCCTTGATGTATCCCCCATCAACGACACGAAACGGTCACAAAGATGTAATTGGTAGATCAAATGAACATGGATTGACATGGTTACTAAAACAAGATATTTGTGATGGCTGACTCTCAAGGCAGATACTTCCCTTGAACAATTAGGCACAACAACAAAAACGTGACATGGACCAAAACTTGATGATGTAGTGGATGCTGTGACTTTTGTCAGGTGACCCAAAGGAGTAAAAAAAAACTCAGAGGATTGGCTCAGTGCAGAGGTTCAACGGATAAAAATGTGTGCAAAGACAAAGTGTCGTGTTCAAGGGTGACCGTAAGAGTTACTAGTAGTGTTCTCAAAAACTTATTGGTTTGATTCTTTCAATTTTTCCCCCATCCAGATAGACGAGTACCTCTTTTTAATTTAGCGAGCTCGAGGAGGGTAACACATGCTCGATATGACTCACCTTTGGTAAGTCCCTCTTCCTTTATTTAATGAACTGGAAGAAGTAAAGGTTCGGTCCCATATGGCCCCTTCAATGTATGATTGTTTAACGAGTCCAGAAAAGGTAAACTAGGTGGTTTTTCATATTTAGAGAGTCTGAAAAGAACTTAAAGATGACTCCAATGTGGTCCTTTTTCGTAATATTAGTCTCGCGAGGCCGAAAAAGAGATAAATTATCACACGAAAGACGCCCTTTCAAACCTTTTAATGAGTGGGAAAGGAAGCAAGATCACTCAGCAATATTTTCATGTTTAGAGAGTTTGAAAAGAGCTTAAAGACGACTCCAAGGGGTTCCTTTTTCATATATCCACGCGAGTCTGAAAAAGTGATAAAAGTATACTCGGTTACATTCTCATGTTTTTTTGAGCATGAGAAAGAACAAAGACTAAGCTTGGTATGCCCCCAGCTTGAAAGCTAGTGGCTTAACTCCATAATGATCATCAAAGGCTGGAGACATGCCCTCCAAGCTTCAATTCATTCACCGACTTTGAGTTTGTCACCAATTTCTCTACTAGATGGAGAAAAAGGATAAGAGTGGATGAAAAGAAGGTTTAAGAGAGGTGACTGTTTCAGTTTTTAATGAGATTGACATAGAAAAAGAATTATGCTCAGGGCTCCGGGTTCAATCCCCATATTTCTGTTTCATTTTTTAATGAGCTTGCTATAGAGAAGAAAAATATGCTCAAATCTTGTGTTTCATTTTTTAACAAGATTTCCATAGAGAAGAGAAACTATGCTCGTGACCTCTGTTTCATTTTTTAATGAGCTTTCCATAGAGAGAAAAACTATGCTCGTGGGCTCTCCTTGATCATGGCTTCTAAGATAATAATGCTCTGGAAGGACACCATGTCAAGGGAAAAAACTCGGTCATGGCTTCCAAGAGATCTTCACTAGATGAAAGAAAATCACTTTGGAAGGAACACATGTCGAGGGCCATGACAGGGGTAAGGAGATCAAGCTCCAATAGCCCTACCGAAGAGATCACCATGTCAACTACCGGATCGAAATCATCGGAAGTTGAAGGCATGGGAGACGATGGAAAATAAACATCAGGAGGGAAGATAGAGTGTATATCTCCCCAAATTTCTTCATGAGGGGGAAGAAAAGAGGATTGATTATGGTTATCATCTCGAGGTAGCTTGTCAATGTTCAACATTTCCATAATAGATTCATCAGAGAAAAAAATTGGGGAAATGTAGTAGATCGCAGACGACAAGGAACTTAACCGTGATGGCATCGAGTAACTATCGGGTGCCAATAGATGTTGGTCATCCAAAGAGGGAGAAGTGAATTGGATAGAAACATATGATGTTTCGGCTGGACTAAGTGGCACGGTGTCACCTAGTGCATTGAATTCCAACAGACTAGGTACAATCCAAGGGTCAGATGATTCCAAAGATTGATAAGCCATGGTTGAAATCATATCGACGATGGAAATATGATGTGTAGTCGGTGGAAGTGGTGTAGGGAAGGTACCCATAAGGCTAGAATCTTTCAACAATCCAACACCAACGCTTTCATACATGATCTTGTGGTCTCCCAAGAAAGGAATATTGTTGGTAGCGGGAGCGCAAGCATCAGTTGTGCAAAAATCTAACTGATAAATAGTGACAATTTTTCCCTGATGAGGAAATTGTACACATCGAAAGACCGACGAGGCAAAGAATTTCATAGCATAAAACCAACTTTGTCCAAGTAACAAGTTGTAATCGAGGGGAGCATCGACCACCTCGACATCAACAGTGACGGTTTTGCCACCCAATTGGATGGGCAGGGACTGTAAAAGTTAATGGGGATGAAAACCTTGCCCATCGAATGCGCGTAACATCATTGGGGATTTGTTAAGTGCAGGTGATTTTAAACTTTTCCAACATGCTAAAGACATGACACAAGTTGAGGCTCCCTCATCCAGAATAGTTTGGTGGATTTGTTGATTGTGAACAACAACATCAACTTGGAAAGCAAGTTGGTGGGAGAGTCGAGAGGTATAATTGTCCAGGTTAAACATGATATGGTTGGACAACTCATGATAAACAACGCCGATATCGACCAAGAGAGTTCTACATTGACTAGGGAAGTGCTGTAGAAATTCTAACGCAGACATAACACATGGTGCTTGAGCCAAATATTCAACAATGTTGTAGTACTGGGTGGCACGTGAACTAGGATTAAAGGTAGATTTGTGAATAGTTCTCTTAGGAGGGCATAATATAGAGTCAAATGTAGGTTTCTCAATCTGAAGTGGTCCAGATGGAGGATTAATTGATGGAGGACTAATGGATGACGGTGATGGATCCGGTAAAGTATTGGTACCGTTAGTGACTTTTCCTTTGTTAGGATTACCTGGTGTGTCGTATGTCTTAGAGAGAGTGGTCAAAATAATCCGATTAAACATATAAATATGTGCACTTGTTGAGGCCTCATCATGAGGATGGATAGAACTGCCCCCAGGAGAGGGGGTTTGAGCAACCATGGATTGCTGCTGTGGAAAAGGCTGAGTAAGCACAACGGGTTGTGAATTTCTATGGAAAATTTTGGTCACTTCATCGCGATGTGGACAGTCTCGAGTGTAGTGATCGTCACCACAAATGATACATGAGAATTTCAGTTTCTGTAGTGGTTTATTTTCAGTAGCAGGTTTTTGAGATTGATTTTTTGGTTGTTCAATGTTATTAGTATTTATTTATTTATTTTTTGCCTTGTTATTACCTTCGGATTGTTGTGAAGGGGCAGATTGAACTGCATTCACCTCATAAATATGAGTTTGAGGGGAGGTAGAGGAGAGTGTGGTCGACTAGGAATTAGATTGAGTTTTGAAGGAACCGATAACATCGTCCGTATGAGATGAGGAGGAAAGCTTGGATGGATCGACATTAGCTCGAGCAACATTCAGAAGAAAATCATACAAAGTACTAGATTGTGAATAAACCAGATCTAAGTACTGATCCGGAGCAATGGTTTCTTCCTCAGTAACTGCGCCACCCATAGCGACATCACGAGAAATTGGGGGTAAAAGTGATTTAGTAAACCACTCCGCCAATAATATGTCAGTAATGATTACTTTGATCATCCTTCATCGTCGTCTCCACTCATGAATATGGTCAAAGATATGTACAGAGTCAGTTTGATGAAGGGATGTCAAGAGTTTAGTAACCGTCTCGTAGCGAATAGGTAGTTGAAAGTGTGTGAGGAAAGACATGGAAAGGGAGTTGAAATCATGAAAAGAAGCACATGGTATTTCAATATACCACTTTGCTACAGAGCCCGTAAGTGTTTGTTGGAAAATGTGCAAACATATAGAATCATCCATGAGGGAGTTTGATGAACACCACAAATGGAAAGTCATCACATGGTTATTTGGATCTTCTCCAGATTTTTCGTCAAATTTCAGAATATCAGAAGGAATTTTAGCTGGAATAACTGGCCAAACCGGTGAATGAAAAATAGGATCATTGGTTAACCGAGACAAGCTTGGGAGATACAGAGTCGCAAGGAAAGGTAACTGTCGGTTAATTTGCAGATGATACTGGTGTGGCATAGGAACACTAGTAGGACCATAAACTGGGTTAGGTGGATAATTGTAACCAGTATTTCCTCCTACATATGGTTGTTGCTGACCAGGATAAGTAGAATTCGATGATGGCTGAGAAACAATTGCATAACCCAGTGGGTTCTGAGCATTATAATCCAGGTGATTTTCTTTCCCATAAGGAGGATACACATGTTTCCCTTGAGGAGGGTAAGAAGTAGATCCCGGAGGTGGATACACATTAGGGGGAGGATAAACATTAGACCCTTGGGGAGGATAAGGTTGTTGTCCTTGAGGATTCCAGGTGGTGTTTGGGACGCCTGAATAAGGTTGTCCATAAGACAGTCCAGAAGGAATATGATTTAATACTCCTCCTTGTGGGTTGTGATATGAGTGCCCCCCAACATGGGGTTGGGTAAATTTTCCTCCCGAAGATACTCCCCAGAATTGTAAAGGGTTTCCAACAAACGAAGGTTGTCCCCCTGCCAGTGGTGGATTAACGATCGGGGTATGACTGGAAAAGGGAGGTTTCCCTCAAGGAGGAGCATGAAAAGGGGGCTGTCCCCGGGGAGGGGTAGGCCCACCATAGAATGGTGGTACTCCAGGAGGGATAGGTCCACTAGATGGTGGTTTCCCTCCAGTCGGTTGTATTTGGCTAGAAAGGGTCTGCATTCTCTGGTGAAAAGATGTCCCCGTAAGATCGTGCAGAACATGTGGAGTTGTAGAGTGAAAGTTTGTAAAAGTGGGGGTAGGGATCAAAGTTCCTTGGGAATGAGTAGAGGTGATGAGTCTATAATTAGGATGGACTTGTACTGACATAATAGTAGGGTTAATGACCTGATCGATGGGGTGATTCATAGTTTGAACGGATGGTCCCGTTTCACCAGGAGGGTCATGAGGATGAAAGGGTTGTCAAATAGATTCAAAATTCTCATAAAGATCGCGTCCTGATGAATTCCTCCATACAGAATGAGCAGGTGTGGGATTTGTATCTAATGCAGTGGTAGGATGAACAAGAGTCCTATACTCATCACCAAAGGTTGGTTCTGTGGATCCCATATATGTTTTGGTAAAATCTCTCTCCGGTAACTGTGGGACCTCTTCGTCTATGACATTCCCAAGGGATTCTAAATGAAGAAACAATGGTTTGAGAGGGGTTACCGACACAGATGTAGTGTGAGGAGTGGGATTATCAACTATAACCAAAGTGCCTTCTTGATTGTTTAACGGAGGACTAACAACACTCCTAGCGTCAGATTGATTTTCTACCTCTCCACGGTAGTTGTCTTCTGGAGGGTTAGGAGGTAAGGGTTGGTAGCCTTATGGAGGAATCCCTTGCATCCTACGTAATCGATGAAGACCTTTATCGTCTACAGGCTCAATTTTGGAGAATAACTATACACGTTGAAAATCTAGGGCCAACTAACGAAAAGAAACATCATACGCTAATAAAATCTAGGAATCAAAACCAAGCAAACAAAACTTCTCTCGATGATCGTACTAGTTGGTGATGAAATCCAACATCGTGTGATCAAGTAAAGAAGGGGATAGGATATGGTGGAACAATTACAATGGCGACCTGCTTAATGGACTTTCACCTTGGTGCAAGATTCCACGCAGTAATTGTGGATTTACCCTCCAAGGAGCCCGAGTGAGTTTGACCAATGTTTGTTCCAGATACAGTGAGAATTCCCTTCACCGTCACCTTGTGTAAGTACCTAAATATTATGGCAACTAAGGAAACCAACTCGCAGTCATCCCCTGGGTGGGTACAATCGACAGTCAGATCCAAATGTATGGGAAGGATAACAAGTCCAAAATCAACTCGAGAGGCTCCCACACATAATCGTGGGTATACCCTCAAGTGAAACCCAATATACGATCTGACCACTACAAACATTTGAACCACGGAGGGATAATGTCT
>JASDQU011404274.1:2321-14970 GCA_032191745.1 Picea mariana
TATACCAAGGAGACATTTTCATTTTGAATCATCTTGTACTTGAACATTTAAGTGGGGTAAAAGGAGGTTGCCCCCTCGAAGAGGCTTATTATCTGAAATTATCTCTTTTTCAAGGCGTTGAGTACTTTTTCTGAGGTTTTTCTATGCTATATTGATATTTGGTTCTTAACATCTTGGCATTGGCTTCACAAAATCAATATCACAATAAGGAGCATTTGGAATTATCTCATATAGCATTAGAGATTAGGAATAAATCAAATCCAATTATTGGGACTTAAGAATGACTTTTTCTTCTATGACTTCTGTTGACAAGGATAAATCATTGGCAACACTAGGTAATAAATATTTCACAAACCAATCATATAATAAATGATCTGGAATCTCTTCTCCAAAAAATCGATGCCTTTGTCTCCACTCATGGATGTGATCAGAAATAAGAGTTGAGGAATTTTTGTGTAATGATGTTAGTATTTTAGTTCCAGTCTCATAGCAAATGGGTAATTGGAAATGTTTTAAGAATGACATAGCTAATGATGAGAAGTTGTTATGATATGTGCGTGACAACTCACTGTAACACTTCACAGTGACCTATGTTAGAGCTCCTTGAAAAATATGCAAATGCACATTATCTTCCATTAACGAATTCGTTGAACACCAAAGATTGAAAGTCATAACGTGGTTTGATGGATCTTCTCTAGTTGTACCTTCAAATTTTTATATATTTGAAGGAAACTTAGTTGGGATAGTAGGTCATAAAGGATCATAGCTAATTGGGTTATTCATAAGAAGAGATATATTATGCAAGATTAACATCACCAAAAATGGAGATTGAGTTGATGTGGAAATAGAATTGGGATTGCTAAATGGTGAATTTGTCAACCCACCATATGCCACAATACTACTAAGATAATTTCCTCTAGTTACATTTCCACTACCACAGACAAGTCCATAGTGCATTAGATATCCATTGCTAAGCATAAATCCTCCACCAAAAGGAAACCCCATATTGGGTATGGTTGTGATTCTTGTAGGAATTCCAAAAACATGATTAAAAGTGGTTCTAGGTGAAAATCTATATTTGTGAGTAAATCTAGGTCCAAGGATAAATATAGATCCTAAAATATTTTCAAACCCCAAAGCATATCTGAGCAATAGTTCCCCTAGTTAATAATATAATACTAGGGAAACTTAATGATGATATAGTTGTGCTTTCACTTGACATCCCAAATGGATCTTTTACACAACTTTGAGGGATGTTACAAAAATAATTACTCCCACTAATTGATGTAACAATAGGGACACTTATTCCCCCAACAATAATGCTATGAATAGTGGGATTAGAATCTTCAGTAGCTAATTAACCAATAACATGTGCCATCCCAAGTTGATAATGAAATAAACTTGGCAATGAAACAGATGAATTTTTGGGTGGAAATACACCCACTTGTACAATTATTGGATATTGGTAACTAGTCAAAGGAAGATGAAATATAGTTTGGTTGGAACCGTCACTAACCTCTACCATTGTTGGAATAGTACGCTCACCTATACCTTCAACCAAAAAATCCTCAGTAACATGTAGTTCTTCAATGGGTATATTCAAAGTAGTTTTCACTTCATCCTTAGAATCAATTGAAAGGTTATTTGGACTTAAAATTATATGCCTTATGGAAGGTAATTCCATGAACTTATTGGAAATACCTTGGTTTCTCCAAGATCAATGGAGTGACTATTCAACCACTTTGATGGAATAGGAACTAAATGAAATACATGAAAAGTTCACTCAATATCAAATTCTTAGGGACAACTAAGTGCACCACCTACGAGAACTCCACTATAAATATCCTAAAGAGAAACAACAAGAAAAAAACTTTTCCAAATAATAACAAATCAAGGCAATGAGATCCTTGAGTGCACACTGAGTGACAAGATGAAGAGAACCTTGTAGAAATCAACCTTGGGGTAGTGAAACCCAAGGCTAATCAATGGAGAAATAAGGGATAGTTATGGTAAACCTTGTTGAATAATCACCCAAGGTGCAAGTACCATCTTGAATAAAAACATCGTCCAAGCGAGTTGAGGTGGATTTTATGCATATATCACAAGTACCACAAGAAATTCCCACTTGTAGTCACCTATGAGAAACCTAGGAAAATCCATTAACTTTACCACTTCACACTCAATAGCTAGGAAGAATAGTCATGGGTCAAGATTTTGCAATGTGTGGGAGATATGAGACTTTGTCCCACAACCAAAACATTAGAGAAAACACATCATCTTGGGGATCTACCACTTCTACCAAAGTCCCCTAGTACCCATCCACCCACCCATAAGAGTGAGAGAGGATATCTCAAAACCCAAGTTGGCTTGACCCATAGCTTGACTCTTGTGTGAGAAGTTATTTCCGAACAAGTACATTTTGGTACAAATGGACTTTTCACTCTTCAATGGAATCCTAGTTTTGTTTGTGTGGGCTTGGAGAATTCACTCTCCAAATCTACAACCAAGGCCCTATAATCTAGACAAATGTTGGTTTTGTTATCAAAGAAAAATGAGTTTAGTTGATTTTAATTTCCTGTTGTTTTACTCAAAAGGTAGTGAAATGAAACTCAATGGTGTGATGACTCAAGTATTGTAAGATCAATAATTAAATTGGAAGGAGCAAAAATACATTCAACTCTTTTTATTTCAAGTGAAAATTATACAATGCTTGATTCTACTTTTGAAATTTAGATGAAGAAGGAAATCAAGTATACTATTTCAAATTCCTTTTATTTCAAATTTCAAAACTCCCACTCATGCAATCTAAAGAAGAAAATGAGCATGCTTGAAAACACTTATTACAAATATTTATTTTAATAAATATTTTCATTAAATGTCTTCTTTAAATAGTTTTGATTTGATATTCTTTTACCTATCAATTTTTAAAGAGGTAGTAATATTCAAAGGAATAAGTTAATTGTGTAGTAAAAGAATTTCCTTTTCAATCACAAATTTGAAAAACAAATTGCACTTTTTTTAGGTATAAGTAGAGTTTTACCATGATTGAAGATCTCCTCACGGTGGACCTATATTCTTAGGGGGTTTTCCCAATTTTGAATTGATCTAGATTGTTGAAAAATCGATTCAAGTTCTAAATTGATGAAAACTTTAATTTTCATGGAATTAAAATAATTAAAGGAAAGTTTGTTACAAGATTAAATATATCCATATCCAAATCTTTAACAATATTGAAAGATTTAATTTTCTTATCATGATTGATCTCGTAAATTATAAATTTAAATGATATTTATCCAAAAATTGAGATAGATAGTGACTTCACATTTACTATGGATAAATAATCATTTATATAAAAATGGACATGATTAATATTAATAAATATAGAAATAGACATGATTAACATGTTTCATCATCATAAAATGAATAAAGATAAAGCTTGTTATATACCTTCAGATATTGAAAACAAAAATAAATCTATTCATTCATTCAGTCATTCATGACATTAATGAGGAATAGATGCTCATCGAGTAAATATTCATTCATAATAGAATCCTCATTGTTCTGTAAATTGCCATGGATATTCCACTAGAACATTTCATCACAATAGATCTTATAATATTTGTAAATCTTAGACTACACGAACTAATTTTCCTTAGATCCCAATTTAACTAATTACTATATTTGCCTAAATTTATGAAATAACTAAAATATGAAAATGAAAGAAATGAGAAAATAACACACAAATGAACACAAGATATATGTTGGGAATCAAATACATGAGACAACCCAACCACAAGGTGAGGCTTGTAATACCCCTAGGTCAAACCCCAATTGTACATATTTTTTATAGGCTGGTGAGCCATGATATTACAAGACAAAGTACCTATGTGGCTATTAGGCTAGAGAGCCTAGATTGGCTAAAAGGCTAGCATGACTATTATTGTAATATGTAAACACTCATATTTTAATAAAGTACATCAATGTTGCCAACCTTCCACGAAAAAGAGATGGGGGGATAAACTCCAGTAGGATGGGAAAGGAGGCTAAGAGTCTAAGAAGGGCCTAAGATTGAGGGCTTAATCCCAAATGAATATTATATTATTATTAATAAAGTATAAAGTAAGGATATAAATTTACGTTATCCTAAGTTCCTGGGGGAGGGGAATGAATTACAAGTGAGAAAAAGGGAATCTCTTGGGTGCAATGTGTCTTAAAGGGCACATGCATATGGGACTTCTTAGACAGACTCATGAAAGGAAGTGTTAGTCCCTAAACCTATTTCTACCTTTATGTTCCTAAAATTTAGCCTGTCCATTCATAATCCTTTTTCTAAGCCAAATTTGTCTTTGGTTGCTGCACATTTTATCTTTACTGTTCATTTTTTATGTGATTTACTTTGCTTAAATTCATCTTATAAGGTATGTTTAGAAGTCATTACATGGATTAAGATGTGTCACATAATATTTGTTTGGTTTACATTTCCAATTAAAGGTATTTTCCCAATATCTAAACGATAAAGAGGTTTACTGCAAGAATTATCCCATTCTTGTAGCACACAACAAACATCATGACTAAAATGTGTGTTTCAAGATTCAGTTTATTTGACAATACATTACGATCATGCATGAGTATCTTGAAAATGGTTGTTTCATATTTCAAGTATTGTTTTATCCACAACACGATCTATTGAGTATGAGCTAATATATGTTTGTACCTTCGTCAAGCTCAAGTGTCGGGTTATGATCTAAAACATTCAAATTCATCATTTGAAACATTTAAAGAGTTTTTCAATGAGAAGAAATGTTTATATTATTATCAAAGGCATCCAAACCCTTCCATGTTAGTCATTCTATGCAGGTTTTTCTTAACCTCATTTGTAGAAAAAATGAAACCCTAATTCTCACAGAAAAAGAAAAACAGAGTTTGTGATCAACAATATGTCTCCCAATAAAGGTGGCAAAATTCCCCATTTAGAACCAGATGGAATTGAGTTGTTGCAAAATTTTCCAAAAATAAGGCAGAAATTTGTTTTGGGCCTGTCCAAAATGCTAGTGGAGGTTTCATTATTTTTCTACAAGGAGTTTAGAATTCCTTTTCCAAAAATAAGGCAGAAATTTGTTTTGGGCCTGTCCAAAATGCTAGTGGAGGTTTCATTATTTTTCTACAAGGAGTTTAGAATTCCAGTAGGAATTTGATTTGACCATATCTTTCAAACCATGCATTCATTCTCTGCGAAATTTGGAGGGGACATGAATTAGAGTAAGATGAAAAAACCCAGTGAATTCCAAATAAAATTAATCCATATTTTTCAAGAAATGAGCCATTGTCACCTACAACCATTTTATGTTTTTCTCCACAACCGTGAACTAGTTTTATCTCAAAATTGGCGTGTCGAAGTATCATGATGATATTAATATGGGGATCAAAACTCGACTCAACCCAGTTTTAAATGTGGGAGAAAAATGGTAGTGAATAGATACAGGTAATCCCATAACGTCCTTAGTTTTGAAAAAAGGATTTATGGAATGTGTTAAGGTTTATACCAAGAGGAGAACTAGAAAAATGTCTCGGGAACTTCAATCATCTCTTCCACAAATATATGTTAATCCTCTACAAGAAAACCCTAACATACAAGTTGAGAAATCTTCATAGTTGAGATGAAGCATGAGGATTAAAGGAAAACAACCTATAGATTGTCCTAACAGTCCCAAAACCAAACCCACAAATAATCTAAGACTCAACGGTAAAGCTTTATTCAAATATTCTCTGAAGAAAGAGAAATAGATCATCATAGATGATGAGACCTCTAAAAAGACCCATGAAATTACCAGGAAAGAAAAGATGGCAACTAAAACAGTGAAATACATGCCTAAGAGGAAAACAAAACATGGTAAAAGAGAAAAGATGTATGTTGAAGATGAGCTCTTAAAATCATATGACGAGATAGAGAATCACTTTGTTCTCAGTCCTATATTTCTAGAATCTTATATGGAGAAGGGAACATCTAGCTTACATAAAACTGCAAAGAAGGACATTATTGAAGTGAAATTCTCAAAGGGACATAAGCATGAAAGAAGGCCTGGAAATCCTAAATGTTCAATTGACTTAAATAGGCATGCATAAGAAGAAGACCAAGATGAAGAAAGGCCTAAAACAAGGGATGTATCATAAAAACAAAGATTCGGGAATTCAAAATTCCAAGCTACAACAAAAATTGAAGAAAGATGTAGAATTTCCTGTAGGTCACTGTTTTTGCAGTCATCTTCTGACGTGTTTCCCAAGAAAACAGTGAAGAATTTGGAAAATCCATTCCAAACCCACTTGTTGAATGGAACAAATTAAGGGATGCATGGGACAATTTTCAAAAAAGTGAATCGTTTAGGAGGTACAGGTGGAAATTTAGGGCTTATTTTTCCATATTTGCTAATTTTTCCATATTTTTCTAGATTTTCCAGAGCTGCCACCTCATCAATTCGACCTGGATCCTGATTTTGTGCTACAAAATGGGATTAGATCCATTTATTTATAATATTTGTTTGAATTGGTTATTGGGAATTAAACTTTGTAATTTTATAAAAAGAAAGATGGATGAAGAACACAAGGGGGCTTCCTATTGGAAGGAAGTTGAGGTCAATTTTTGTGGTGTGGAAGTAGCATATTGATATGAATTTGTAGTGCCTGGGAAATGCAACATTTTACACTCAATGATCAAACATTATGATGGTCAAACTATTCTCTTTCATGTATTGCATTTCTTCTATCTTACTTGAATGCATTTGAGGTATTTGCAAAGCATTGGTTTATCCTGTTCCATTTTGAATGTCAGTAAATAATTTGTTGTTTAAAACCACTTGTTACAGGATTTGCCTTTGGTAATTCTTTTATGTTTCTAAATATTATTTGGAACCTTAAATTCTTCTTGCAAGTGAACAAATTGTAAACTTGTAACTTCTCTTTCATGCATTTTATCTCCATTTACCTTACTGCTCAAAATGACTACCTTTGACTATGTTGAATGTTGTGGAAACCTAATCTTAAAAGTGTAACCAAATCATTTGTTTTCCAACCTATCCACTTCTTGATCCAGAAACCAACCTATAAAATCAACTCGAGTCACCAAAATAAACCATTGCAATAACTAAGGTTCCCTAGATTTTCCCCTTACAAGTCAGGTGTAGACTTTAGGGATAACATCTTTTGGCACCATTGCTAGGGATAGAGTAAAGAAGAAATATTTCCCTGGGAGAATGACAATGATCAAAGTGTTGGGGTCTAAAGGTGTCCTAAAACCAGCCTTAGTTTAACATTAATTTATCAACCCTGAGATTCGTCTTTTATCTCAAGAATATCAGCAAAGTCTATGCAGGTATCTTGTGAAGGCTAAAATCGTGTAGCTAAATCAAATCTGAGTTTATCAACAATCAAGTTCCTCAAATGTCCACTAAAGATTCTGTGAATTGAAATCTGAATACTAAAATGCTGTAAAATGGAAGGGAACTAATTAATCTATTGAATTCACCTATCTGAAAATAAGTAATTGAATCTAGGTAAATATTTTCATAATTAATTATCAATTATGAATCGAATTACTGGAAAGGAAATAGCTAATTACTCTATCTGTGGAAAGAAACAATGATTGTAATCTAGTCAAAAGGGACAGAGAATGTAACTTCATCGAAAGGAACAACAATCATAACTTTAACTGAAAGGAACAACAACTATAATCTAATTGAAAGGAACAACAATTGTAAATCTAAGTAAAAGGAACAACGCATATAAAATTATGAGGAACTCTCAAGCAACAAACTACAGAAATGGAAATCCGAATGGCAATCATTAATATTGAGGGAAATATCTATCTTCTGCATGCAAACAACATAAAATCATTAACACACTTATGCATTCATCTTAGCTATTTGTGAAAGGAGATTTGAATCACAAAACAAAAATCAAACTTCAAACTGATACAATTACATAACGGGACAATAACTCCTTCATATTGGGCCCTCGGTCTTCAAATGTACTGCTACGAGAAACTTAGAACGCAGAAATGGTGAAAACACTCAAAACTTTCATTGATTCCATAGCTGGTAAAACATTTACAAAAACTGCATGTGCAAAGCAATTCTAAGTTCTAAATACTTGAATGTGATTTTTCTATATCCTTTCTGGATCTATTACCCTCTTATATATTACAATAATCTGGGTAAATCAAGCTATCTTGAGGATCGAAAGATCCTCAAGATTGCTTTATTATTATAAAGTTATAATCGATTATTTCAAAATTGCTTTGCACCTAAAAGTCTTCAGCCTCCAATAGCTCGCACATATCCAAGATCTCTTTGGCTATCTCGGGCTTGACAGTTATTTATCCAAATCTGCAACAAAATCAAACAATTCCAATCGTAATTTAAAATCTATTTAATAAAACCTCAATAATAACTCTAAGAGACATATTAATCATTTTCTATCCTATTTATCCTTAACTAACTGAAAATTCAATCAAGATTATATCATGAACTGTGGAAAAAAGGAAAATATTTATACCTTTTTCATAACCCAACATACCCCCCAGCTTACCTTCTTGCATGTCCTCATGAAAGCTGAGATCTTACATGTAGAGAAGTTATGTTGTAGGGAGGAAAAGTTGGTTCACCAGGTCTCCTGAACCCATTTTTTCTTTTGATTTGTCCAAAAACAACATCCTCTCTCTTCTTATTGATTTGATAATCCTTTTGGTAACCTTCTGGAGGAAACCAAATGATAGGGGGGTTATACCTACACCCAATCCAAGTAGGTCCCTCTTCCTGGAGCAGTTTAGAATACCTTTCCATTCTGAAGGTGGATGCAAAGAAATTCTCGTACCCAAAAGGCTCCCTACTTTTAACTTCACTAGGGGATGCATCCCACCTTACCTCAGAGGCAACACGAGCTTCCTCTTTGATTTCTCTAAAACATTCAATACCTGAGCATATGACTTGTCGATGGACAGGGGATAAAGAATTCACAACCCCCTCTCTTTTCATGAAGGTTTTATGTTGCATAATGGCTGGAAAGGACTTTGGGGGCTCCCCTCTGATCCAAAGATCTAACCATGTTTCCCTCTTCATGAATATTTTGTAAGCTTTACCCCATCTAACTTAGTTTTTAGTAAATGACAGAAATCCATGAAATTGTATGTCTCCTATGAAGGGACCAATATTATCTTTTCTATCTTCCTCCAAAATGAAATTATGGAAGTACAATTCACACATAAGGTATTGCACCTTCTCTTCCTGATCTCTGAAACATGAAATAAACTTAGGTACAGTGGAAAATGAAATGGGTTTACCTGCTCTAATGGCCTTCACTCTCAACAATAGATACCATTCCAACAAGAATAAGGTGTAATTAGTGGCAGGGGATCTGCAATTGATGGCATCAAAGTAGACATCACAGATGTCTTTGATTTGCTCCAAATCTTTTTCTAATTGGGTTTGTACCTTTTTTACCTTCCCTTGGGCTTTGTTAAGCTCAGCATAAGTTTCATTTTCAATTGTTGACATGTCCTTCAGTTGTTTGAAAATTTTTTGATGTTCATCCATAATGACCATCTCTTCTCTAGTTTGAGCCAATACTTGTTGAGCTTGTGCCATCTCTGCCTTTAGCCTATCAATTATGGCACTTTTCTCCTAATACCAAGATGCTTGATGTTCATCCATAACATCCATATCTTCTCTGGCTTGAACTAATGCTTTCTGGGTTTGTAGAAGCTCTGCTTCCAATCTATCAACGATAACATTTTGTTTCTGAGACTGGAATGTCTGACGCTCTGTCATAGTCAGTAATTCATTTCTATTTTGAATCAGGGTTTGTTGAGACAGCATCAATTCTTCCTCCAATCTCTTGATGGTAGCATTCTGCTCAAGGAGTTGAGTTGTTTCCTCTAAAACAGGGGTATCTGTATGCACCTCAACATCAATTCTTTATGTCACCATCTCTTGTATTTCTAAAGGAATTACATCCTCATTCTGAGCTACTGTTTCTTCTACTACTATTTCCTCAAGGTCTATCTGTATCCCCACATAATTTGTACTGACTGCTTCTTTAGGAAGAGGGTTTCTTCCTTGCACTCTGCCCCCTTTTTTTTCTTTCTTCTGTGGGCCTTATCTGCTAGTTTTAACTATTTCCTTAATTCCTTAATAATCTCCTTGAGTTTACCCACCTTCTGTTTTAATAATTCAACCTTCTTAGCCTTTTTCTTCAACAATTTGTTTTCTTTCTTTAATTTTCTAATTTTCTTATGGCTCTTAGCTGATTTCTGTTCATGAGAGGTCTCAAGGTCTTCTTCATTGTGACCAACAGATGGTTGTTCCTCTGTTCCTTCCAAGTGCTTTGTCTATCCAAGAGGGTTTCTCATTTCAAAAAGAGGTTATGCTTGTGATGTGATGTCTGGGAAAGACATTTCAATATCAGGAAAATCTTCAGCTGGTTTTGAAGAGGAGGCTTGTTCTGGGCCTTTTTTCCAGATTATTTTTGCCTCTATCAATTGAGGTTCCTAAGCTCCCCAAAACCTGAGCTATTTCTACCTCATAGATCTTCAAAACTTGTTCTGTCAGATGCTCTAATGTAGGTTGGGTGTCTTCCTGATCATTCTTTTGTGAGGTCTGCTCTGCCTGCTCAATTTCTTGAACATTTTCCTGTAGAGACTGTTCTGTGAAATTCCAAAGTTCTTCAGGGTGTTTTGTTGCATCCTAAATTGCTTCACTTGTTTCCTGAATTTGTCTGCTTCTCCTCTTTTTCCTAGTGATGGATTTAGAGGCAGCCATTGCTCTCTTCCTCTTTTTCATTAATTCCTATGTCTGTGAGGTCTGGGCCTCAGTGATTTGGGCAGAGTCTGCCTCAGCTTTGGTTTGAGGTGAGGGAATTTCTCTTTGGGTGGTAGTCGCCTTTGCCTGTCTATCTTCAACTTCCTGTGGTGGGTTTTCATGGCACAATTCAGGCTGCTCCAGTTGTAGAGGTCTATTGGCCTCAATCAAATTCTCCCAAGTCAATTGAATTTGACTCAGTGATTTATTCATTATCAGTTTAACTAATCTGTGGTGGTTGATAACAATAACATGATCCTTGGACTTCTGTGTTCTTAAGGCAACCTCATGTAATATGGCATTCAGAAAGAAAGGTGGATTAAGTACCAACTGTTGCTTTAAGGCTGCCAACAATTTCATATGGTGAGGTCGAATTATGTCGTATTGTCCATCACAAGTGATGTACCACTGAATTATCCCCGCCAGTTCCTTCCATGGTTCACTGAGGGTACTGGGATTAAGTCCCTTTCCTTTTTTATCCAATTCTTCCCCGGGGTCTATGAAATATTCCACAGCTTCCTTCAATGTTGTGTATCTTTCTATCCATTGAAAGCCTATGTTAGGGAGGCCTATGACCTCTGCTAAGACTTATGGGGTAACTGAGATTCGTATGCCTTGCACCATAGAGATTTCTCCTTGCATATTTTGAAAAAATTCAAGCGTGACATTCGTGTCATATCCTTGCAAATAGTTGAAGTACTCGGTCCACCCCAAATGGTGTAGGATTTCTCTTGCCTATTTTGTAACCTGTAGTAATGTCGGTTCCTTGTGCACGCTTCGGCCACCCATATCTATGTGAAAAAAGTAAGAATGAATGTCGTTCTTGTTTGCAAATTTGGTTAGACCATCTTGGAGAAACAGTTACCAAAAATAGAAAATATCAGCGACGACAAATGTATAAAGACGTGGGTTTCCCATTTATTACAATCATTACATATTATCGGAAAGTGTGTTGAGCATCCACTCCCCTCATTAATGTAGAGGTCATCCTTGACCATCAGCATAGGTAAAAGTAATGAGTGTAGGTATTTTCGGGTGAGAGGTAATGATTGCGCTGCCGCCGCCGATGGGGACTAATCATGTATAATTTTCAAAAGCATTTTCAACCGAAATCATTTAAACGATAGTCGTTTTTCGTGGAAATTTCAAATTTATTATATCTATGTTCAAAAATGTTTTATGGATAAATAAACCAAAATAAATTAAATCTGTTCATTTTAAAAAATATTCCACATATCATAATATTGTTACTTTTCTGAGTTATTGAATATAACTGATATGATAGCCTCATTATTTTAGTAAAGGAAATCTAGAGACACGTAGAAACTTGGTATTTTTGAGATAATCTTCCATACCACAGGCAGAGCCACTGCTGCCAGCAGGCGTCCATAGCCTCGGAAGGGTTGCCTTTTAACCCATAGATGAGCATGTATCCTTAATAAACATTTGAATCGTATTTTCCCAAAAAAGACCATTATCCTGGTTTGGTAGCCAGATGATGATAATGCCACTCACTAGATTGTAACTTAAGTGAACAAGCCATCTTGTGATGAGACCTCTTGTCCTTTGACAAAAGAAAGTGTCAAATGCCATTTCCCTGGTGTGGTAGCCATAGTGGGAATGTCACTTACGTTATTATCCTATGATCATGGTAGGTTGGCTCATGATGAGACCCCCTATTCTTTGTGGGAAATTTTTTATTGCTTATCTTTATTCGTTTTTATTTTTCCTTAATGAATATTTGAATTGTCTTTTCCCAAGAAGACCATTATCTCGGTTTGGTAGCCAGATGATGATAATGC
>JASDQU011404274.1:35985-74713 GCA_032191745.1 Picea mariana
GGCCCACTCGGTGCCCTAAAAAATATGATTCCACCTGACACATGGTAGCCTGTGGGATTTCCACGTGGCATGCTAACATTAGCATTACATCTTTCTGATGTCACCCTGTCCAGTCAGTTGATGACGTCAGCAGTACGAATGTTGATGTGTCCCCTGGTTGACCAAACTTTGACTGGTCATAACTTCTTCACCTGGAATTCATTTGATGAACAATTTACGCCGTTGGAAATATTGTGACGTGATATTCGCAATGATGCTAATTTTGTAGAGTTTTGAGGACTTTGATTTTTTTCCCTTTTCAATCTGTTGAGGCCATTATGAGCTTCCCAGGGCACTTATGAGAAATCTGAGTCATTCCTAGGCCTCCCTAGATCCTTTCATATCAAGAATTGATGGGATTGGAATGGGAGGTCGATAACTAGGAAATTATTAACTTGAAAAGGTGGGAGATGACATTTGAGGTTGGAGATATAAATGTTACTGCAACTTTGGACCCATCAGAAGGGAAGAGATACACAAAATCAACAAGAGGAAATGACATGGACAACTTATATAATTTGAATGCACGAATGGAGGATTATGTCAACCTGACAATGGATGGTGTGATGAGTTGGAGAAGTATCAGTTCGTGCGCATCATATTCATAAGTTGGTCTATAGAATTGGTAATAGAGAATGCATGAAGTTTCAACTCATTGATGTGCATGCATAAATCGATCATTGCACTGGATTGGCACAGAGCTATGTGACCCACTCAGGTATGATGGACTAACTAAGATTAATATGTTTATAAAATCATTTGAGTTATAGGTACCTGAACAAGAGAGGTTGTTGGCACTGGATGTCGTCTTAAAGGAAACTCCAGCTAGATGGTGGGCCACACATAGAAATGGAATGAATCATTGGGCATAGTGCAATAGACTTATGCAGATACAATTTGGGTCAGAGGAAGTAGAAAGTGCACAAAAATACACAGAAGAGGGAAACCTGGTGGGTCACATAGAAATATGTAAACCTTTATGGTGCTCCAAATCAGAGACAGAGTGGACACACTGATTCATACACACATTGGACATAATCCCAAAGAATTGGTATTTAGAATTGGATATGTGCATGGTGAAAGAAAAATGGGAAGTATTAGTCCAGAGATTCGAAATCATGTTCACATTTTAACATGAATCCCCCTCCATACATGCAACACTCCAAACCATTCGAACAAAGATATTCCTGGAGGTAGAACTGATGGAAGTAGTACCATTATGTAGTGCGCACAAAGCCAAGATGGTGGTCCAAAATCTATTGGAATGTTATAATGTCATGGAGGAATAATACAAGGAGGAGGATCCCAGGAATGTAAAAGTACCAGAGATAGAAGGAAGACACGCAGTAGAAGGGCCAGAGCTTTCATCTGTCGCATGCACACCACCTATAAATACAAAGAAGGTCAACATTGGGACCACAGAGAATCCTAAGTTTGCAAAGATAGGAGACTATTGGAACGATGTGACAATTGAGAAGCTTGCAGACTTATTAAGGGAATATTAGGATTTATTTCCAACCACATTCTCAGAGATGACAGGGATAGAAAGAGACTTAGGTAGATGAATATTCCACTAAAACCTGGAGCTAAGCCAATATGACAAAGACCTTATAGATTGAACCCGAGGTACAAGGAGAAGGTTAAGGATAAAATAGACAGGATGCTCGACACAGGAATCATTGAACTAGTCAAAAAATCCAAATGGATTAGACCAATGGTGGTGCAGGACAACAATACCGGAGGGATTAGGATCTACGTGAATCTAAGGAAGATGAATGAAGAATTCTTACATGACCCATTCCCAAGACCATTCACATATGAAGTACTGGAGAATGTAGGAGGTCAAGAAATGTATTTTTTTACAGATGGATTCTTTGGATACCATCAGATAAAAATTGCATAGGAGGATAGACACAAAACCACATTTGCAATAGAGTGGGCCAGTTATTAGTACATGATGATGCCCTTTGTATTGAAGAATGCCTCTTTGGTGCTTTCCAGAGTAGTAATGGACGCATTCAAAGAGTTCATACATAAATTATTGGAAGTTTACTTAGATGATTGGATGACGTTCAGTCTACTACAAGATCATATAGAATTTCTTCAGCTCATTTTAGATCAATGTAGATAGTGTCATATTTCGTTGAACCTGAAAAAATGTATCTTTTTTGCACCATTTGGAATACTACTAGGACATGTAATATGAAAACAAGGACTGTTGGTTGACCTAGCCAAGATCACAATAATTATGGAGTTGGAGCCTCTGACATCAGTGATAGAATTGAGGGAAACTTTGGGTCATACAGGTTATTACAATTTTTTTATCAAAGGGTATGTGCATAGTACAACACCCATGGAGAAGTTACTGAAGAAGGAAGCCAAGTTCCAATGAAATGAGGACTGCCAGAAGGGTTGGACAAACTGAAACATAGACTGGTCACCGCACCCATTTTAATATTTTTAGACTGGAACAAGGAGTTCCATGTACATGTAGATGCATCATCCATAGAATTGGGTGCAATACTCTCATAACCAGGAAAAGGAGACATCGATCATCCAATTGTGTTTGCAAGTAGGAAGTTGTCTATATCTGAAAATAATTATACCACTACATAATGGGAATGATTGGCCATAGTTTATGTGCTCCATAAGTTCAAACATTACTTACTAGGGTCTCACTTCAAGATGTATACATACCATTTTGAATTTTGAAGTACTTAGTCAATAAGCCTGTCTTAGAAGGAAGGATATGTATATGGTTGTTATTATTTCAAGAATATGAATTTGAGATCATAGTAAAAATAGGAAAGTTGAATGCAGGACTAGATCATCTCTCATGTATATTGACAGGAGAGGATGCAGGTAATTTAGATGATAATTTCCCATATGTGCAGTTATTTGCAGTAAGGATGGTCGATGATTACTTCACAGACATTATGGAGTTTCTAAATATAGGTGTGGCCCCCTCTGAAATGACAGTTGCGCAGAAGAAACAATTGGTAGTGAAAGCAACAGACTATTAGTTGATTGCAAGGAACTTATATAAATTAGGGGAAGATGGAATCTTGAGGTGTTGTGTACTGGAACATGAATGGTCGATTATATTGGAGGAAGCGCACTATGGGATTGTTGGAAGAAATTACGTAGGAAAAGTAATGACACATAAAATTTTATGCGCAGGGCTTTGGTGGCCCACACTGCACAAATATGTGAAGGAGTAATTTCAGTCCCGCGACGTATGTCAAAGAGTGGGTAAACCATCTAGGCGTGATGAAATTCCATTAAATCCACAAGTTACATTGCAAGCATTCAATAAGTGGGCCATTGACTTTGTGGGTCCGATCAACCCACAAGAAAGGAGATTACGAGCTCGATACATCATTACTGTGATAGAGTACTTAACTAGGTGGGCAGAAGCAACACAGGTTATTGATTGCACTACAAAGCTTGTTGCATGGTTTCTATTCAAGAATGTAGTCACTAGGTTTCAATACCTGTGCATCTTACTTAGTGATCAAGGTAGACACTTTCTGAACAGATCCATTGCAACATTAATGGAGGAGTTTGATATTCATCATCAAAAGAGTACACCATATCACCCTTAGGATAATGGCACAATGGAATGTTTTAATAATATTTTGGAGAATGCTTTGAAAAGCATATGCAATGTTGGAAGATAGCATTGGGACTTATGCATCCCTGCAGTAAGAATCTGACAAGGCAGCCACCTTTCCATTTGATTTATGGACAAGAAGCAGTGATGCCAATGAATTTCATTCTACCTAGCCCACACATTGTAGCAATCATTGAGCTCTTTGATACTGACACAATAGAGGATAGATTGGAACATTTAGTTAATATTGAGGAGGACTAGTTTATTATAGGATTCCATTAGCAGGTTCAGAAATCGAGAGAGAAGGCCTGACACGATCGTCACATTAAAATAAAGAGATTTCAAGTCAACGATTTGGTATTACTCTATGAAAGAAAGTATCTGCAGTACCTAGGGAAGTTTTGCATGCACTGGTTAGGTCCTTATGTGATCCAACAAATAACCTAGACAAGTGTTGCACAGTTGGATACCTTGGATGAACAAATCCTAGAAGGAATGGTGAACATAAGTCAATTGAAACTCTATCGAGATAGTTGATAGTCTGCACAGTAATATGGGCTATGCTAGAACCCTTGTATTATAGTACGTGTACCATAGTAGAAAGAAAAACAAGAAAATCCCAATAAAAAGTAGAAAATGAAAGAAAAGAAATAAAAAGTAGCAATAGAAAGAAAGAAAAAAAGTGTTGAAATACCATGGTATCAAAACTTGTGCATATGAGCGGATACTTACATACAAAGGCAACACTCCATCAAGTTCAAAAAAAATATACAGACATGCCCGACTACATAGGGTACAAATGGGATAAAAGAGAACCAATATGCAGGTTGGCCATGATAAGACCATTAAACAATAGTCAGGCATGGAAATGACAACTAGGCAGCCAGTGTGACAAGTCATAAAAGTGTCGTATAAGAATTAAATAAGAAAATACGATGGAAGTCCTGGATAGATCAGCGGTATGAAAAGAGAATCATAAGGAGGATTTGGCAATTAAGGAGCATTTAGTTTCCCAATTACCAACTTTGACGCTAGATTGGACAAGGCAGTTAAGGTGGGATATGATAGGCCTACTTGATACAAACAAACAAAGCACCGTAAGGAAAGGAAATTCTTTGTCATTGTTGCATGCAAATAAAGAGTTAACATAGCCAATTTCCCCAAGCCAAGTTACAACGACCCACACAAACATAGATATTTCGTTCACAAGTCTATCATATAGAGAAAATGGTGCCACCGAGACTAGGAGGACCATTCACAACAATAAGGAAACAATCAAAGCAACCAATAGATGAGTGTTGGGTATGTGTTATATTCTTTGCAAGACTACCTATAGTGTCTTCTACATTGCACCGAGTGCATAGAGGGGGTTTGAAGGGGGGGCACTAGGCCCCCCCTTCGGGGGTTCGGGGTCAACGCCCCCGAGAATTGTTTTTTTCCTTGAGAAACATGTTGCATTTTTTCCTTGTTTTTTGTGTCGCCTTGATTTTCATGTCCATTGTTGGGCGATTTTTCGACACATGGTTTTTGAAGATGGTTTTCTATTTTCAGTTAAGGAATTAGGGTTTTTGACTAATCCAAGTCATTGGGTTAGGGTTTTTGATGTCGTTGGCTCCTATATGTATATTGTTTGTAAATAATGTATCACTATGAATGAATATAGAATATGTTGGTTTTCCCAGTTTGGGTTTCGAGGGGAAAAATATCTATGTAATGTGTGTGTTTTCCATTGTACAAGGTTAAAATCTACATTTGGTATCAGAGCAATTATTGGCTTCAGGGGGATGCCTTTATGGTCATGGGTTTGGCTCGGGACTATGATAAACCTTGTTATAGTGGGAGATCTGTGGTATTGATTTTTCAGGTAAAAAGAAATGGTGAGTAGTTCAAAAATGGAGATCGAGAATTTTAATGGGAAACATTTTGAGTCATGGAAGATCAAGATGGAAGATATGTTGGTGGAAAGAGATCAGTGGATCGTAGTGGATCTAGGTACTGCGCCTATAGGAACTTCAATAGATCACTGGAAAAATTTGGATCGGAAGGCGAAGAGCACAATCCGACTTTGTCTCTCAGATTCAGTATTATTGAATTTGTCAGAGGAAGCTACAACCAAATATTTTTGGGATAATTTGGGGAATTTGTATCAGTCTAAGTCCCTAGTAAATAAAATATTCTTGAAAAAGAAGTTGTATAACCTGAGGATGAGAGATGGAGACTTAGTGGCAGAGCATTTGAACGTCTTCAATACTATGGTAAGTCAGTTAGTATGTGTTGAGATTAAAATTTCAGATGAAGATAAGTGTATCAGTTTACTATTTTCTGAGTCTACTCATGGGATAGTTTGGTTTTGGCCATAGGTAGTAATACAACTTCCTTGAAGTTTGATGAAGTGGTCTCATCCTTGTTTTCGGAGGAGATGAGACAAAAGAACATGGAAGGACAAAGCACATATGCATTATTTGCAACAGGATGCTCCCATGAGAGAAATAGATCTAAATCCTCAAGTGGGATATCTAAGTCTAAGGGAAGATCTAAGTCTCCTGGAAATTTTGTAAAGGTATGCTAGAGATGTGGAAAAGAAGGGCACTACAAGAAGTAATGTAGAAAGTTTAGAAAAATAAGGGATCTGAAGAATATCCTTCTACAAAAGAAAAGACCTTCAAGTAAGAAGGAGGGGATGTGTACTTGGATTATTCAAGCACACATGCAGATCATGAGGCATGGTTGGTTGACTCAAGTGCATCCTTTCATATGAATCCCCACAGGGAGTGGTTCTGTGAATATGAAAGGTATGATGGAGGTAATGTTTTCCTAGGTGATGACTCGACAACCATAATCATAGGTTGAGGATAATTCAAGTTGAGGCTCATAGATGGAAGGATTAGAACACTACCTAGTGTTCTGCACATCCCAGGATTGGCAAAAAATTTGATTTTTGTAAGAAAAATGGAAGATGCAGGGGTAAAAACAATATTTGAAAAGGAAACCTGTAGGATGGTTTGAGGAGAAATTGTGTTGTTGAAGGGATTTCGGTTTGGAACTTTGTATAAGCTACAAGGAAGCACTATTAGTGATGGGTGTAATAGTTCCATTGTTCCTAATACTGGATTTGAAGAATAAAGAACTCCTACATTCTTTGGAGAAAAGGTTATGCTGTGGCATCAAAGAATGGGGAATATTGGAGAGAAGGGTCTTCGACTACTACACAGTAAAGGTATGATTGAAGGTATGTATAACTGCTCTTTAGATTTTGATTTTTGTGAACATTGTGTATATGGAAAGAAGAATTGGGTAAGATTCCCCTCTGGTGCAATGAGGTCAGAAGGAATTTTACAGCTAGTTCACAGTGATGTGTTTGGATCTGTGTCGGTTCCATCATTGGGAAAATCTTTGTACTATGTCTCATTTATAGATGTAATCTCGAGGAATACTTGGATATATTTCATCAAGAAAAAATTTGAAGTCTTTGATAGGTTTAAAGATTTTAAGGCTCTTGTTGAGAATCAAAGAACGTAACAAATTAAAGTGTTGAGGATAGATAATGGTAGAGAGTTCTACGGGAATGAATTTGAAGAATTATGTGAGAAGTGTTGTATATCAAGGAAAAATACTACTCCATATACACCTCAATAGAATGGAGTTGCAGAAAGGATGAACATGATGCTGATGGAAAATGCTCAGTGGTGTCAAGTTAGGGAAATAACCTTGGGCAGAGGCAGTGGGTATTGCATGTTACCTGGTCAACAAATCACCCTCATCAATGTTGGATGATAAGACTCTACAAGAGGTATGGATTGGTAACAAACCTTCTCTCACACATCTCAAGGTATCTGGATGTGAGGCCTATGTTCATATTCCAAAGGAAAACATGAGTAAGCTAGATAAGAAGGATGAAAAGTGTATCCTTATTGGGTATTTAGAGAAGTGAAGGATGTTTTTAAACAAGAAGCCTACCAAGTAAGAAAGAACCAGAGAAAATAGAGTTTTATTTAAAGGATGATGAATTAGACTCTACAAAAGAACAAGAATCAGAATCAGAAGATCCTCATACTTCAATATTGAGGAGATCGGTTCGAGAAAGAAGGCTATCGAAAATGTATAATCCATATGATTTCTCTTCAAAATTTTTTTTGTCTATTACCGATGATGATCTTAGAACTGTCAGGGAGGCAGTGGATTCAGAGGATGGAAAACTATGGAAAAAGGCCATGGATGAAGAAATGACAGCCTTGGATAAGAATGAGGCTTGGGATCTAGTGGAGTTGTCAACTGGAAGAAATCCCATTAGTATAAAATCAGTATTTAAAAATAAGATGAATGCAGAAGGCAAAGTGGAGAAACACAAAGCTCGGTTAGTAGAAAAGGGTTATTCCCAGGTTGAGGGAATTGATTTTGGTGATATTTTTTCTCCTGTTTCCAAGTTAAATTCTATAATATTTCTGTTATCTGTTTTTGTTGCATTTTATTTTGAAGTAGAACAGATGGATGTGAAGACAACATTCCTACATGGGCATCTGGAAGAATAAATCTATATAAAGTAGTCATAAGGTTTTTCTATGAAAGGAAACAAGGAGCCGATATGCAAGCTGAAAAAGTCCATGTATGGTTTAAAACGATCACCAAGGATGTGGTATCAAAAACTTGATACTTATGTGCTGGGACTTGGCTTCAAAAGAGGAAAAGAGGATCACTGTGTGTATTTTAAATTAATTGGTGATCATTTGCTTTATTTGGTCTTGTATGTAGATCACATGTTGCTGATAGGAAACAACAAGGAGATTATCCAGGATGTGAAAACTCAATTATCCTCTAAATTTGACATGAAGGATCTCGGTGCTTCAAATTTCATTTTGGGCATGGAAATTAAAAGAGATCGGAAAAAGAGGAAACTCTAGTTAAATCAAAGAAAATATGCCGAGACAATATTGCAGAGGTTTAATATGAAGGAATGTATACCGATCAAGGTCCCTATTCTTGTTGGTGTAAATTTATCTTTGGATCAGTGTCCCAAGACATAGGAAGAGGAGTACATGTATCATGTTCCATATGTGAGTGTAGTTGGAAGTTTGATGTATGCAATGGTCTATACTAGACCAGACTTTGTACATGCAGTGGGAGTTTTGAGTAGGTATATGTCAAAACCAGGGAAGGAGCATTGGAAAACAGTAAAAAAGGTTTTTAGGTATTTGCGTGGCACTGCTAGCTATGGATTGTGCTACCAAGGAAGTCCAAGATTGGACATAGTGTTGGACATACATGGCTTTGTGGATGCATACTGGGCTGGAGATATGGATCATAGGAGATCTACAAGCAGGTATGTGTTTAACCTGTTTGGAGGAGCAATCATTTGGATGAGAAAAAGACAGGCTATAATGGCACTTTCAACTACATAAGTTGAATACATGGTAGCCACTCATGCAACGAAGGACGCAATATGGTTACAAATATTGTGTTCAGGTATTGGGTTGGTACAAAATGTTGTAAGGATAGATTGTGACAGTTAGAGTGCAATTTTTCTGGCGAAGAACCCGACTTATCATTCAAAGTCAAAGCATATTGATATTCGATATCACTTTGTGAGAGACGTGGTTGAAGAAAAGAAATTGTTTTTGATGAAGGTGGACACTTTGAATAATGTTGCAGATTCATTAACAAAATATATGAGAACTGAGAAGTTATCTTGGTGTAGAGGATCCATGGGCATTGTTTCCCTGGATTATTGATTATGTAACCTTGTAACCCCATGTATGCAAAGAAAACAACAAGTGGGATAATCTTGGGTATGTTTTATATTCTTTTCCAGACTAGCTATAGTGTTTTCTACGTTGCGTCGGGCGCGTAGGGGGGCGATATCCCCCCATGCGTGGGGGTTCGTAGGTAGCTCCCCTGAGAATTTTTTTTTTCCTCAGGAAACATGTTGTATTTTTGTCTCGTTTTTTGTGTCACCCCGATTTTCATGTCCATTGTTGGGCAGTTTTTTTACACATGTTTTTTTCCAATGGTTTTCTATTTTCAATTAAGGAATTAGGGTTGTTGACTAATCCATGTCATTGGGTTAGGGTTTTTGATGCCATTGGCTTCTATATGTATATTTTATTGTAAACAATGTATCACTATGAATGAATATAAAATATGTTGGTTTTCCCGGTTTGGGTTTCCAGGGGAAAAATCTTTGTGTAATGTGTGTATTTTCCATTGTATATTTTATGATCTTTTACTGAAAATATGTTTGCAGTAAATAATTGTACAAGGTTAAAATCTACAATGAGGAGGTAGAAGAGGTGGTTGAACCTTCCCTGAGTTGGCTAGGGATCAATATTTATGCACAAAGACCGATGTCAGTACAGGAAAAACTTGGGTGGAAGCACATGAATGGGCATTAGGATTGGAGAAAGCCATGATACTCAAGTTGTTCAAAATTCCACATTTCAGATGAAGTAACGAAATCAATGACTGTGTCTAGGTACGTCTCAGTTGTGTCCATGGGGGGAAACTTTGGCTAGATCCCCCCGTTTCAATTGATACGATACTAATTGTGTGCATCACAAGGTTTAGAAAGTAAGGCAAAGACCCGACATTACTATTCCTCAAAATGGGAGAGAGAGCCCTCTCTGAGGCCATAAAATACAAGTATGACACATTCATAGGAAAACATGGTCTACATGTGAAGAGCATCAGTGACCAAGAGGTCAGGTTTATGAGACAACTTTTTTTGTGCAAACTACTATGTGAATGTTGCAGAGATGAGGTACCAACGACAATCATCTCAGCCATAGAAAGATGCAAAGAGGGTGTTCAAATGAACTGGGAAACTTTTATCGTTAACCAATATTTTGCAGGACTGCACATAGGCCTGGGAGAAGGGAGAGAAATTTTACTATGTGTGGCTAATTATTCTTATTATGCTAGTCAGATGGTAGGAGCCCGAATTTTACAAGCGCATGCGGGTTTCAGGTCGCAACCCATTTGTTGCTACATATGCCAACTTTGGCATTCCACCATCAAGAGACGGTAAACTAACACCAACACCACTTTTTAGACATACTTGCAGTTCATCATGAAGGTGGTACAGACTACATTGCACATTGTAGAGGAAGTAGTCATTGCCTATAGTGACATCACACGCTTCTGATCCAGCATGCACCATCTGTATGTGCAAGCCAAAAAGGATCCATTACGACAGGAATTTCCAACCAATTACCAGTTGACAGTGGACAATGTTCACTCCATAATCAATGATTGGGAGGATGACTGGAAGAATCCAGTCGACAAGCCAGGGTCCTCACAAGAGGATGAAGACCAAGGGAAAAGAGAGGAAGAGGAAGAGGATCAGAAAAATGGCACAGAAAAGCACCCTGGCTAATTGAACTTCCTTGAAGCAGGACTCAAAAGAAAATATAAGGAGACAAAACAGACAGGAGGGACATGAAATAAAGCTAAAGTACAATGAAAAGACATGTATTATGTTTTAACTGATGATGATATGGATCAGATTGAATACCTGATCCACGATTCGACCGAGGAACCTTGGGGAGAAGCTACCACAAAGAATGAGGACCAATAAAACAAGGTTCAGGATCAGTTGGGACTCCTTCAACATCTCTTCGAAACAATGGGTGTTGTGAAAGACCCCAAGACAGGGGATGACCCCTTAACAAAACCAAGGACAACAAAGGCCAGTGTGAAGAAAACACTAATACAACCCTCAGGGGAGCATAAAAATATACATCTTGAGGCAGCTTCACTCGAGTTTCCAGTGGGCAAATTGTAGGAACTAATTGTGACATTGGGCCAACTTAGTATCATCATCTCCATACTAACCATCCAAAGGGTACATAAAATCCAATCATAGTTGGCAAAGGAAATAAATAATCGAGGCTACGTTACGCACCGAGACTTGGACAGAATGGGGGATGAAAGCGCCCAAGTATAGACAAAATATGATACAACCCTACAACAAAAGAAGGAGATTGAAGGAAGAATGGAGGAAATTCTGATTCAAAAGAGGGCGCAAAGGAGAAAGCAATGAAAGCCTAAAAATATAACGACGACATGGAAGCTATGGTATAGAAAATGTAGGCCATTGTCCAACAATTATACAAACAAGTACCAAAAGTTCCCATGGTCATAGAGGCCACTATGGAGGAACAATTGTTGAAAATTGGTGAAGTCATGAAGTGATTCAGAATCTGCAACTACAGAGCACGCCCGACATGCCACATGAGGGGGCTTGTTGGATAAGAAGTTTTGGATGCAATTTTGGGAGAAAAACCTAAGTATGAAGAAATCACGCAGAAGGAAGAAAGCGCGCAGAAGGTAGAAAGGACACAGAAGGAAGGAAAGTGCGTAGAATGAATATAACACATGGAAAAAATAATAAAATCAAGTGAGTGAGAAGAGAAAGTGAAAAGGACAATAGTGTGCCTTTCTAGAAATAGAAAAGAAACGATGAAAAGTAGAAGAATGCAAACATCTAGTTAATTGAAGCTGGCCATGGCATGCATTGTAATAGACTATTTTGGGATAATAGGGATTGAAGCCATATATTTTGGGTATAAATATGTAACAATATTGGGAGATTAGGGGGTGCGTAGAGGAGATTCAATGTTATGCAAAGCTTATGAATGTAATAGATAGTTGGAAAAAATATAATATGAATAAATAAATAATTTAGAGAGGATATTGTGTCTTGCGTTCTTTACTTGTTTATGTGCGGTTATGAATTGTGCTTTACTTCAAAAACTATAATATGGATTTATTATGTTGCAATATTCATGAATGACTGTGATACTATATGAAATCATAGAGAACATCCATAAGCTATAATAATGAACCATGATTCATGCATTCGCCTACCTTTCCCTTACTGCTGCAAAATCCTGGTTCTTGCAGCCCCAATAGATACCTCAGGTGACACTTCATTTGCGCAAGTAGGTGATTCCAAAAGGGTCAGTGTCTTGAGGGTTTTTTGGCCATATTTGAACCGAACCTTGGGTATTACAACCCATGCGCAAACCAAAAACAACCAACAGGGTTACAAACCTCTAAAGCTACCATTTATCCTCCATGCTTTTCCTCCTAGTTTTCTAGAGTATCTTCCTAGGTTTAATGGAGGAGACCATGTTATAGTTGAGAAACACATGGAATCCTTTGAATGTCTCATAGAAAACTTTGAAATCATTCAAGAATATGTGTTTATGAGAACATTCTCTAAGTATTCACATGGAGGTGGTAGGCTATGGTTTAGAAACTTGAATGATGATTCAATAAGATCATGGAAAGATTTCCATGATCTTTTCCTCAGATATTGGGGTGAGAAAAAATATTATGAGCAATACCTTTCTAAGTTTAGTTCCACGAAGAGGAGGAGGGATGAGCACATTTTCATCTTTAATAGGAAATTTTGAGCTTTTATATCAGTATGCCTATTGATATTCGACCATCTGAAGCTGCTACTAGGGTGTTTTACACCACATCTCATCATCATCCTTATATAACTTTATTCCTCAGAGAAAGGATATCTTTAACATTCCAACAAATGTTTATAGATGCCGAGGAAATTGAGGACAACCTTCGAGCTTGTGGAAAGATTTCAGATCATGTTTGGGACGAAGATGTGGATGCACATGAATTGGATGAAGAGTATGAACACCATAGATCAGATCTGGACTTTCATTTATTTCAATGTGTTCATGCATCATTTTTAGATTCATGTTTTTCTCTAGGTCTTGAAATCAACCAATCATATTTTTCCACTGTCAAAGATCTAGAAAATTTACATCAACAAGATGATGTTTTATATGCAGTGAAAAGTTTTTCTAGCTATGAGTATAAGAATAATTCTGATATGAACTTTATTGTTGATTTTCATGAGGACAATTTTTTATATGGAGCTAATGATAACCACATTATTGGTACATTTGATATTATATCATATGTTTCTAATAGTTTGTGTAATGATAAATTTACTGCTCCAAAATTTGATGAAGATCCATCCATATCTGATGAGTATTCAGGTCATTCATATGATCATATTTTTGCATCAACCCATATAGAATTTTATAACAGTCCTCCTTTACTCAATGCCTCTGAAGGAAGTGATATGGAAGATTCGGAAGAAATTTTTTTATCTTTTTATTTAGAGATGATGGGACAACCAAAATTATATCAAGAGCATAGTTCTGCTGTGATTCTCAAAGGTATCATAGAGGTAACTGACATTGTCAATCTTGAGCATCAGATTCAAGAGTCAGCAATAGAAAAAATCAACAGTAGTGATGGAAGAGGTAACTAATCATGATTTCTACGATCATGTGGCTGTATATTTAAAATATTTTATCATTTTTAATCCTAATGGTTTTTTGGGGATTTTGTCACAAGAGTAAGCAAAAGAGAGTCCCTTAACTACCCTGGTAAGATAACAAGGAATAATAGAAAGATGGTTAGCAAGTTAGTGGACCTGCAAGTTAGAAAATAATATACAAAGCAAGAAAATAACAACCGAGAATGACAAACAAAATAAACTAACATAAATAATTGATGCACGAAATTGAACACATGAAATGGTTACCCAATAGAACTAAATCTTCGAATTGAGTGCACCAAGAGGAGAAATATGGGACAATGAATCCCCTATTCCTCCTAAGGGAGGGTCCTTTGATCCCTCAACAAAAATAGAGCTATCACTCTCCAACGGTGACTCTACAATGGTGAAAAATACCCAAATCTTAGATTCACAAGAGGTGTAAAGCTTGCTCATTGCTACACTAGCTCAAAAATAATGGCTCAAGGGAAATATGACTTTCTTCAAGAGAATTCTGAACAACATAACAATGCTCTGGATTCCTCTTTTTTTTTTTCATACAATGATCCTCTCTTTATAGGAGGATGGAAAGATAGTTTTTAACTAGTTACAAGTGTGAATGGGGGACCTTTGGAGGTACCTCCCATCCCTTTCAGTGATCCCAAGGCGGAATTTTAGGGAGATTTTGGGGTATGGTCGAGATCTACTTTATCCCAAAAGTGGTTGAGGCCCTACCAAAATCATCAATGCATCGTTTCTACATCTGCACGATTTTGATGATTGTCATTCTTTCACTCTGTGTACTATGTCTGTCGTACATTGTGTTAGCCTATGCAGATGTGCACGTACTTCTTTTGTTGAATACGTGTGAAACTTTAGAACCATTTTGTATAGTTTTGTGGGTATCTTTACAAATTGAATGTGATTCTTCCATAATTATTGGTAGTATGTTGTGTTGATTTTTTCATCCATTGTTTGTATTTTTCTGAGCAATTGTTTGGTGATAACAGATGCCCCCTGATGTGTGAGGTTTGGAGCATACATATAGCTAAAATACACCAATGTTTCTTTCTGCTGAAATTGTTGTAACAATAAGAGAGTTGTAGATGTTGTTGAAGAGGGATGGTAGGAACATCCCTTCAAAGAAAGAGGGGATTCATAGTAGTGTCAAAAATTATTTGAAAGCTTAAATGTAAAGTTGTATCTTTTTACAAACGAGGCAGGCATGCCCCATGCTCGTGTCAAGAAACCAAAACAATATGAGTGTAACTGAAAAATGTTGATGAAGTGGATATTTGCATCGCCCTCGGGGGCATCAATAATGACATATGACTGTTCTGTGGAATGAAGTATCTTTGAATCGAGTGGTGAATGAATCGAAGGTGTTGATGGCTTATCAAATTTAGAGGTATTTGGATGCTACTAAAAACTGCAACGGTCGCATAGTAAGGCCCACCATAACATGAAACTTTGTTGGAGTCAAATGTTATGGGGATCAATGACATCAAAGAGAAATGGTGACTCTTTCTATGTCATCTGATACTTCTCATTGATAGTGGAATGAGAGCCAATATACTGCCACCTTTCTGGAAACTTGTATTGATGTCGACATAGAAGGTGATGCAATTGTAAGAAGCACATGGATTCTTGAGATTCGATTAATCAAAATGGTACAAAGAACTATTATGGATGAATTGGTGACATGGACAAAGCTCAAACTAGAGGGGATGCAAGAACTTCCTTTGGTTTGGGAAAATGGGATGATGGAAACAACCATAAAACACGATCTAGTGTCAGGGGGATGACCATATATTTAGATAAACTGTGATGAATGTGTAAAACTGCAAAGCAGTGGATGACGGGACAAAATAAAAATTTTGAGGATAGAGGTGTCGGTGCAAGTCAATATTTTGGTCTATGATAGGGATAAATTTGTAGAGATGGTGATGAGAGTGCAATGCCCCAACCAAGGGAGACATGGGTTACTGTATGCGAAGGAAAAAAACCACCATCGGTTGCAATGGAAAAAAACTATTCGACATGATGAAATCAGAACTTTTCTTTATAGAATTACCAAATAAATAAAGAATAATTGGGATTGAAAGTACATATACAGAAACGGGTTCCCCAATGAAGTATGGCTTGTCCTTGTGGGGCACAAGTAAGGAATGTCATTGATGAATGGTGGGGGGCCCATGGGTGTGTTTATGTACCATGTAGATGAATGGAGGATGGAATTGAAGATGGACAATTATTGTTGGATGATATGGAGTGTTAATGATAATGCATAAGTGCATTTAATGTAACCAAAAAGCATAATGTAGGAGTCCACAATGGGGTGGTTAGCATGATGACGATGAAGAAGTATGAGGTTTCTTTGGGGTGTAACACTACCAAGACTTCTGAGCCTACTGGATGGAACATCATGAGTGTCAATATGCCAAGGGGGAAATATATGTGGGACAACTCACGGAGGTGAGAGTGTTATCAGATGATGATACCTGAATGCAATGGAGGTGATGGTACCACAAAGCTGAGTGTGGGGATCCTGAGGATAAATGTCAATGGGTGTAACTAGGATATGCAACTATTTTCAAAGGGCATAAGTGCATGCTAGTTTTGAACATATACCTGAAGGGGCCATAGGGTGTCCAAGACTGAATGGGTTGTATATTGTTGTACCAAGTACCTACACACAAAATTATCAAATACCCAAAGTAAAAAATATATGATGATAAAGAAAATATGACAGTTATTTGATATAAATGATAGTGAGAAATCGTACCTGAGATGTTGACATTGGTGGGGAAAATGGTCCCTTGATGAAAATTTTGGGTTCCCATGGAAGGAGGCCAAGGAACAATGAGTTCCTAGAAGAGGTAATCCCTAAAGGCGGGTATGGTATGATGAGTTCCTATAAAAAGGCACTCCCTAAGGGATGCCAAGGAACCATGTGTTCATGAAAAATACACTCATTGAAGGAGGTCGAGGAACAATGAGTTCCTAGAAAAAGGAACTCCTTGAAGGAGGGGAGGGAACCTTGGGTTATTGTAAAAGGAACTGCCTAAGGGAGGCCATGGAACAATGGGTTCCTAAGAAAGTCACTCCTTGAAGGAGGATGGGGAACCATGGGTTCCCGAAAAAGGAACTCCCTAAGGGAGGCCACAAAACAATGGGTTCTTGGAAAAGGCACTCCTTTAAGGAGGCCACAAAACAATGAGTTCCTGGAAAAGGCACTCCCTAAAGGAGGTCAGGGAACCATGGGTTCTTGAAAAAGACACTCCTTGAAGGAGGCCACAAAACAATGAGTTCCTGGAAAAGGCACTCCTTGAAAGAAGTCAAGGAACCATGGGTTCCCGAACAAGGTCCTCCCTAATGGAGGCCAAGGAATGATGGGTTCCTAAAAAAAAAAAATCATTCAATGAGGTCATGGAACAATGAGTTCTTGGAAAAGGCACTCCCTAGAGGAGGCCAGGTAACCATGGGTTCTTGAACAAGGCCCTCCCTAATGGAGGCCAAGGAATGATGTGTTCCTGAAAAAGGCACTCCTTAAAGGAGGCCACTGAACAATGAGTTTTTGGAGCTCCCTAAAGGAGGCCAGGTTTCCCAATGGGAGGAACTAAAAATAACCAAGGCTAAGGGGGCCTTTCCATAAGAAGTAATGAAAATATCTCGGTGGATCGTTCTGATTAGGCCATGTGGCTTGTAATCTCATAATGTCTGGGGACACTGGACACAAGGTGGTGATATAATGGTTCCCATGAAGGGTATATTGTGAGTTGGTGTTGTGTCGAGATCTAGGTCTTATTGGACCAAAGTGGGAAGTGGTACTGCCCCCTGTATTGTGATATTGCCAAATACCCAAGATTATGGACCAAAGGTAAAATAGTAGGAAATTTAAAGTTGGACGTCCACAAAAGAGGATCTGAAATAGTGTATCAGATCCATTATTTTGTGTAATATCTATTGGGGGGTTTGGGACTTGAAACTGTGTGGCAACATCTCCTATATGGGCATGATTGGTCATCATGGAACTGGAGTCCTTAATATCCCTATGAGTGTTAAGATACGATATTATTTGGGAGGGCGTAATGACCTTATCAAGGGAGATAATATTAGAGGGTGCACCAATTGAATTGTTAAGACCGTGTCGGTAGTGGATAGGAGAACCTAGATGGAGGTTATCACTAGAATCATTGAAAGAAGTAGTGGCCTCAAAGAATTCTTCATCTTTTGGGAAGAATGTAGTTGACATTTCATGGTTTCTTTGGGGTTTGGGGAAGAAACATGCATGGATTCCCCCAAGGATGAACGAATTTTCCCAGCATCCAAGCCTAAGTGGTGAGGAGGTGGTTCTAGAGGAATGGGCTCATTTTTGGCTAGAGTGGATGTTGAATGAATAGTGGTAGTGGAAACATAGTGCATGGACTCAATGTGAGAAACATGATGTGATATTCTATTATGAAAATCCCGAGGAGGGAGTTCAATGTAGGAGAGTTGATCAATGGTGATGATGCGTCCCTCATGTGGGAATTTCATGATTCAAAAGAGTGAAGACATGATAACAATCATGGTATAAATGAAATCATGACCCAAGATAATATTGTAATCCACCGGACCATGCATGACAACAACATTGATCAAAACCATCTTACCACCTAACTCAATGGGGAGATTAGGTAAGATCCCCAAAGGGAAACATAGTCTACCATCAAAGGCTCTTAACTCAATCATCGATGGGATAAGAGTAGGGGAGACTAGTTGTTTCCAAGTTGATGAGGACATAATGCATGATGATTCCCCATCATCTATAATATATTGATAAATTGTAAAGTTTTTAATGATGACCTAGATTTGAAATGGGGTAGAAGATGGGAGTCATGCTTGGATAAGATGATCCCAATCAAAAGTGATGTCCTATGATGGGTGTGGGTATAAACTTCCATTTTCCTGACAAACACAGGGTCTAGTATACATAGTGGTACTAGAGGTGGAAGGGGTGCCCCCAAGTCTACATGATTGAGCATCAGTCGTGAGGTAGATTGGGTTTGATGGGGGGTTACCTATGTGAGGGGTAACAACGATGTCAAGGTGTATGGAACCTCACCCGATGGAGTAAAGGGTTCATTTTGGGGGAGGGGGCATGTCGAAGTAATGTAATGAGAACTACTAAGTCTATTTTGCTGCGTGCACTCCAAACAAAATGCTTGGACTAGCTCCTGAGTGAGTTCAGGGAACTGATGGGCTGGGTGACCATAGAGCTCACAAAATGGGCAAGGGTGACTAGTCCATGCATGGGTGGTACATCTATGATTGGTTTTATTGTATTTCTGGTGGGAAATATGAGTTCCCCCATATGTACAAGCATTTACCCCATGCCATGGGCGCTGATATTAGGTGTTTCTCTTCTTACTCCTCGTGTGTGGTAGATGGCCAATAGAACTAGGAGAGGGAGCCCAAGTTTGTCCTAACTGGGAAGAAGAGGATGCAGTTATATATGGTAGGTTTTTGGTTCTTCCATGGTGGTTGATGGTTAGAGAGCCAATTCCTGAAGAGGAAAGGATAATATAAGGGTGGATTGTTCTAGATAGTGGTTCCTAGTGAGGTGGACCCAAGCAAAGCTAATCCTAAAATAGTGGCAGTCATTGGTGTGTGTTCTAGTTGTGTTAATGTGTCAGCCAAATTGGGAACACCTCCCAATATTGGGGGGATATTTTTCAGACGTATAGAATGGTGGGGATGTTGTGGTTCCCATATGGTTCTGGACTATATGTATATGTGTGCAAGTGGCAGTGAGAAGAATAAATGAACAAGTTCTTTGGTAAATGTGGACTATATTAATAATGTTTTGAATGTTAGAGAATAATCCTAACTTCCATTGGTGTATTACTTGTCTTAGGCACCTAGACCTTGGTTAATGCATTTTTCCTCACTTGATTTGACTTTCTAGAGAGGGTAGGATACACTTTCCTTGTTTTTAGGAAGTTTTCCTTAAATTTAAGGATATTGACATGGAGTTAATATTGAGTTATTTAATTATAATACCACTTAGTAACTCCTTTCCAACCTCCATGCATAGTTTAAACACCTAAATGAAGGAGAGTGCACTTCCTCCTTAAATCAAGGAAATTGTCTCTCGATTTTAGGGATTTACCCCCTTTCTTTAGTAAACTTGCATGTTTTGCATGTCAGTTATGGATAACTCACACTTTTCAGCCTAGCATACTCATGTTAGGCGTGGGTTAACTATTTTAAAGGTTTAGTCACGTGCTTTAGCTATTTTTACACTGCTTTTAGTGGTAGTTTCTATTATTAGCAACAAGATCAATTCCTCTCTACATATTGGATTGTTCTCATTGTAATTTTCAACATATTGAGAAAATATTGTGAATACATTCATTCTTGTGGAGAAAATTCTTCTCTATCTCTCTCTTCTTTGTTTATTTTCAAATTCATTGGATTAGTTTTATTTTTCTCATCAAATTCTAGATCTCTCAGGTCTCAGACTTTTACATTGAAAGCTATATGTAATCAATCAGTGGTAATCATACATGAACAAGTAACAATGTAAGATGGTTTGGGATTTTATTTGCTTGGGGGGATAAAATAAAATGCACGTGTCCTAATAGACCTATTTTTCATTTTCTCAAAAATCATTGGGCCTTCCAAAATCACTCAACAGTGGGGCATGAATCCACCAGAAGAGGAGCTAGTGAAGGTATGTATTAGTCCCTAAAGCTGCACTTGACTGCTAAGGGCAAGCTAGGGCATCATCAAATTATTGCAATGGTTTTTATGGATAAATGTATATTGGTTTTTGAAAAGGTTGGAGGTTTCAGCAGTAAATGAAGAAAGAGAATATCAATTTTGATTGTAAACAAGTTGCAATCATACTTACTTAGTCAATGCTAGTCAATTTAATAAAGCAGATAAAACCATAAGAAGAAATACATATGCAAGTTTCCAATCTGTTCACTCACATAGGAAGATTCCTGATCCTAAATGTCATTCAGAAACAAAGAATAAGGTACTCAAAAACAAGTCTTGGAATGGGAAAAGAATCAACGAAAACTTCACTTCCTTATCAACATAACACGATATATTCAATGCATCACAAAGATAACATGTTTTTTAAAGTAAGAAAAGGAAGAATGAGAGTAGAGGAGAAAGTCTGCTCATCAAAAGGGTTGTAGCATTTGAGTGTAAAATGAAATAGTTCCTTCTTTACATTCATAAAGAGAGTCTCAGTCCTGAATTCCTAATCTCTATTGAACCCTCTCGGGTCTTCAAAAAATGAATCTCCCCTTTGAGCCTTCTCCTCCAATGATACTGACATGGGATATCCATCATGTTTCAAAGAGATGCATGCATCTCATTTCTAGACAATTCTCAATTTTTTCATCAGTAGTTTCTGGAGCTGCATGTACCAAGTCTCCAATCAGGCTTAAATGTCTTAACCATTCTCAATTTTAAACACAAGCAATACAAGTAACAACTGCACCACCAAGTGCCCAAATAGATACACAATATTGATCAAAATTTGTTGATGATTCTCTTTGCATTTGTTGTCATCATGCTAGAGTTAAATGGGGATGACTGCTCTCTGAAGAAGACTTTTGAGATTCACTTGAAGAATAATATCTTCATCCACTAAAATCATCGTTGGTCATTGCATATATGGAAATCGTAAGCTCATGGACCCTAGGTAATCTTGTGGCATCTATGGCAAAATTTGAGATCTTTGATGATACACCAGGTCTAAGAGGAGACGCATCCAATGTCATGTTGCTTGTTGTAGAACCTAAAAAAGTTCAAAGTTGTGTCATTTCCTTACAACTTCCTTTTCCCTTTCTGCAACATCTCTTCGAAGAAGTTCTCTCTCTCTATGGTTTCTTCTGTTGAAAATTCCTCTCTAATCACTTGACCTTGGGAGCACTTTCATCATTATTTGACAGCTGGATGCTATGAAACAAAATACCAATATGCTAATGCTTTGGAATGAACCAGAAACTTGGCATTAATCTAACACTTGGTATTGAATGTTTTGTGCTCCCAATTGACATCTAATCCCAGTTTTTAGTCTACCCAATACTTGGAATTCGACCATCTTATGGAGATCTTGGTGGTGCTTCAATTTTCAACACTTGTAACTAAGCTCGAGCTCTATTTCTTCTGTGTAGTGGGGATAATCCCACATGCATGGAGATTAAACATATAAATAAACAAATGTTTACAAACTTCATGACATGTAGTGCATGGTATTTTGGTCCATTGTGTAATTCCTCCTTACCTCTCAAACTTGACACTTTGGTGCTTTCTATAGGCTCTTGATGCTTGGATTCTTGTTGACTGGTGTTCAGTAATGTTGTGGCTAACTCGTGTTGTGTTTGATGGCAGGTGTTGGAGATTGGATCTCGGCCAATAAATTTGCTAAAATAATCATTAATTCTGTAAAATAAAACCCAAAGCATAAAACTTTACTATATAAACCAAAATTGGCTTTATAATACCATTTTTATTTTGTTAGAAAGCTGTCTTTTAGTCCACACTCAATGATCCTTACTTAATATCATCTTTAAACATATTTTACTAGTACAAAGGCCAATATATCTCAATCAAGGCATCATAGCACTATGTCAAGGGTGTATGGAATAAGAACTTCCACCTTTCCTATACCTCCTCTCTAATGAGGCGAGTTAAAAGCTCAGAACTACTTCCAGCATATTCAATATCGGTGCTCTGGAACAACACTTTTCAGTGCTACAGGAATAACCCCATTCCTGCAACAAGGAGAAAATCGAATATTTTGTATCTAGATACTAACAGTATGAATAATCAGTTATAATGAGGGGTGAAGGGTGCATATCCCAAAAGGATGGGAGATATTTCCCAACAACCATTCAATATCATATTAAGGTGCAATTAAAACCCACAACTTCCACCTGGGTAGATACAACCTAGATTTGGGACACTAAGTCACCTCGATCAAGCATGGCATTTAGATTTTCGGCCTCAGAAATTGATCACAGGCTATATTCTTTCCAAGGGTTGGGTGACCCAAGGAGGCATGCACAGAACAACTGGACCTCGACCTTCAACCCTTCATGGGTGTCTCCCTGCCTTATGGTGTAGGAATGCTTGATTAGGAGGATTTTGGTACCCTATTTCGCAACTTTATATGTTTCAATGAGAAAAGGATAATGGGGAGATATTTGGATACCTATCCCCAAAATCATAACTTAGACTACAATTTTCTTTTTGTGTTCCTCCTGTGGAGGTTATAAAATGTGTTGATTATGGTTTCTTTTAGGATGTGAAAGTGGGCTGTGAGGTTGGAGTCACAGGCCAACCTCATTGATTAAAAGTGGTGTGCACAAAATATTTTTTCAAACAATTGAATCCCTTCTGATTCTCCCAGATCACTTACGGGCACGAGGAGAAGAGAATACTATGATTTCAAGTATCTGACAAACACCTCTTGAATATGTGATGATGTGTGCAACAAGTGATAGTGAGTAATGAATTTTTAATAAGTTAAGTGAGAAAATTTTGGCATGTGGACATCGCTTGGTCCTTTACAATGGTTGCTTACTTCTAACTTACTATGTTTGACAAACAATCCTTGCTGAAATTAAAAAACCCCTAAGTAACTAGTATGGTGGACATCTGGGTCCTTACTTATGAGCTTTAATCTCCCTAGGATTTTTTCTAATCTAAGAAATCTTTGAAACTATTCCTGTATTGTGAACATGTGGGAATGTATGGTTCCTTATAATGGTTTAAACTTCCTAGGTTGTTTGCTCTAGAAATTTGAAACTATCCTAAGATTGTACAGATGTGGGCATGTGTGGGCCCTTACAATTCTTTAAGATTAATTTTCAAAAAACAAGATAAGTGGTATTGATCTCTCCTAGATATTTTTATAAAGGGAGATGGAGGTTTCTTAAGAAATCCATTTTCCTGATTTCCAAGATCACACAAAGGTGCGAGGAAAGAGCATACTCCAAGATTGACAAAATAATATCCTAGTCCTACTTTAATGTGGTGATTGTAAAAGAAAAGAAACTAAACTTTAAGAATTCAAAGGCTCATGATAGGCCATCCATGTGGAAAAAAAATGAAAGAGATTATGGTTCTTTTCATCCTTTTAAGTGCCTAGGTTAGCTAATTACCAATGCAAAAAATAACTCTAAAGAATAATCATTGCTTCTTTACAAAGTGCAAGAAATATAAATCTAAGATACTGAAAAAAGAAAAAAGAAATTACAGTTGTGCCGATCCGCACAACTTTGGAACTGACAGTCGCGTGGTTCTGTGTGGTCAGCGTGTTTGTTCTACCCGAACTCGCGCACACAAAGATAAATGGCAGATCGGCAATTTTAAAATAAATTCAACCAACACAGGGCTAAATTGGAGTGTATGAAGGGTAGGCTAGGCCGGTTTTGGACCCTGCAAACATTAGAAAGTGACAATAACAACTCTAATAGCCTACTTGAGGAGTAATTTGGATTCCAATCCCCAGTATGGTCACCAAACTATTTGGGGATTTTTGTCACAAGTGTGATCAAAAGAGATTCCCTTAACTACCCTAGTAAGCTAACAAGGCATAACAAAAAGATGGTTCGTAAGTTAGTGGAATTGCAAGTTAGAAAACTAGATACAAAGAAAGAAAATAGCAACTGAGAATGAGAAACAAAATAAACTAACATAAACAAGTGATGCATGAAATTGAACACATGAAATGGTTACCCAATAGAACCGAATCTTTGAATTGAGTGCACCAAGAGGAGAAAATGGGACAATGAATTCCCTATTCCTCCTAAGGGAGGGTCCTTTGATTCCTTAAAAAAACTAGAGCTATCAATAGCCAATGGTGAGTCTAGATTCTGATAGAATGGTGAAAAATACTAAAATCTTAGCTTCACAAGAGGTGTAAATCTTTCTCAATGCTACACTACCTCAAAACTAATGGCTTAAGGGAAATATGGCTTTCTCCAAGAGAATTTTGAACAACATAACAATGCTATGGATTCCTCTTCTTCTTTGCATACAATGATCCTCTAGTTATAGGAGGATGGAAAGATATTTTTTAACTAGTTACAAGTGTGAATGGGAGGCCATTGGAGGTACCTCCCATCCCTTTCAGTGATCCCAAGGCAGAATTTTAGGGAAATTTTGGGGTATGGTCGAGATCTACTTCATCCCAGAAGTGGTTGAGGCTCGACCAAAATCATCAATGTAGCGTTTATGCATCCGCGTGGGTTTTCTGACTTTCATTCACGCACTCCACGTAGTGTTCACTTTGTACACCGTGGTAGCCCATGCGGATGTGCGCGTGCTTCTTTTGTTGAATACACGCGGAACTTCAGAACCATTTTGTATAGTTTTGTGGGTATCTTTCCAAATTGAATGTGATCCTTCCATAATTATTGGTAGTATTGTGTTGGGTTTTTCATCCATTGTCTGTATTTGTCTGAGCAATTTTTTGGTGATAATAATGGTTTTACTTCAAGTATGGGGTTCAATTTTAGAGTGAGTTGTCGTTTCATTTTCAAATTTTTATTTTGGAAAGTATGTTCAAGAAATCTGGTTAGTAGATCAACCGCTTGAATGGTTTCACTGGAAGTTCGATATCACTTGAGAAAATAGTTGCAACTGGTTAGAGTAGAATGTATATATAAATAAAATCACTTCACAAGTATTGAGTTTCAATTTTCAGTTTGCAATTTCAAGATTATTCCTTCAGTTTGGTTTGGTGTGCAATAGAATAGAATAAGGACTCCATATCACAATGGAGACATTTGTGTATAGTTAAGTTTGTAGTAGCTTGGTATCTCATTATGTGGAATGGATTGTCTATATTAATAAGGGAGATGTCATAGCATATAAGTAGATCATAGTTCCTCGGTAGCAAGTTACATAAATGGAGTGAAATAAGGGATTGGTCTACAGTCCTTGATGTATCACAAGGAGAGAAACATCCCCAAATGGATCCAATGTTAGTCCCTAAACCAATTTTTACCTTTCTGTTCCTAAAATTTAGCCTATCCATTCATAATCCTTTTTCTAATCCAAATTTGTCTTTTTTTGCTACACATTTATCTTTACTGTTCATTTTTGGTGTTATTTCCTTTGATTAAATTCATCTTCATTTTCTTATTATAAGGTATATTTAGAAGTCATTACATGGATTAAGATGTGTCACATCAGATTTGTTTGTTTTACATTTCCAATTAAAAGAATTTTCCCAAAATCTAAACAATAAACATGTTCGCTGCAAGAATGATGTCATTCTTGTAGCAGACAATAAAAATCATGACTAAAAGGTGTCTTTCAAGATTCAGGTTCTTTGATAGTACATTATGATCATGCAGGAGTATCATGCAAATGATTGTCTCATGTTTCAAGTATTGTTTTATCCATAACATGATCGATTGAGTATGAGCTAATATCTATATGTACCTTCATTAAGCTCAAGTGTCGGGTTATGATATAAAACATTCAAAATCATCATTTGAAACATTTAAAGAGTTTTGTAATGAGAAGAAATGTTTAGATTATTATCAAAGGAAGCCAAACCCTTCCCTCTTAGTCATTCTGTGTAGTTTTTTCTTAACCTCATTTGCAGAAAAAACAAAACCCTAATTCTCACCCAAAAAAAAACAGAATTCATGATTAGTAGTATGTCACCCAACAATGGTGGTTAACTCCTCCATTTAGAACCAAATGGAATTGAGTTGTTGCAATATTTTCTTGAAATCAACTAGAAATTTGTTTGGGTCCTATCCAAAATGCTAGCGAAGGTTTCATTATTTTTCTACATGGAGTTTAGAATTCCAGTCGAAATTTGATTTGACCATATATTTCAAACCGTGCATCCATTCTCTGTGAAATCTAGAGGGGACATGCATTAGAGTAAGATGAACAAACCCAGTGAATTACAAATCAAATTAATCCATATTGTTTGAGAAATGAGCCATTTCCACCTACATCCATTTTATGTTTTTTTCTCAAAAACCGTGAACTGGGTTTATCTCAAAAATGGCATGCCAAAGCATCATGATGATATTAATATGATGACCAAAACTCTGCCTGACCCAGTTTTTTATTTGGGAGACAAATGGTAATGAACATATACAGGTAATCCCATAGCATCCTCAATTTTGAAATACGGGTTTGTTGAATGTGATAAGGTTTATACCAGGAGGAGAACTAGAAAAATGTCATGGGAACTTCAATCATCTCTTTCATAAATAGATGTTGAGCCTGTACAAGAAACCCCTGACATACAAGTTGAGAAATATTTAGAGCTCAGACGAAGTAGGAGGAATAAAGGTAAGCAACATGTAGACTATCCTAATATACCCAAAAACAAACCCACAAATAAGCTAAGACTCAATGTTAAATCTTTATTCAAAACTTCTCTGAAGAAAGAGAAATTGATCATCATAGATGAAGAGAACTATGAAAAGACTCCTGAAAATACCAGGAAAGAATAGTTGGCAACTAAAATAGTAAAATAGATGCCTATGAGGAAAATAAAATAGGGTAAAAGATAAAATATTTATGTTGAAGATGATCTCTTACAGTCATATGATGAGACAAAGCACCACTCTATTCTCAGTCCTATATTTCCAGAATATTATATGGATAAGGGAACATCCAGCTTACCTAAACCTATAAAGGACATTATTGAAGTGAAATCCTTAAAGGGACATAAGCATGAAAGAAGGCCTAGAAAGCCTAAATGTTCAATTGACTTAAATAGTCTTGCTTCAAAAGAAGACCAAGATGAAGACAGGGCTGAAACAAGGGATGTATCAGAAAAAAAAAGATATGGAAATTCAAAATTCCAACCTATAAAAAAAATTGAAGAAAGATGAAGAATTTCTTGTCGGTGATTGTTTCTGTAGACATCTTTTGATGTGTTTCCAAAGAAAACGATGAAGAATTTATAAAATCCATTCCGAACCACTTGTAGAATGGGTCAAATTAGGTGACATGAGGGCCATTTTTTGAAAAAGTGAACCGTTTAGGAGGTACAAGTGGAACTTTGGGGCTAATTTTTCTAGATTTTTGTATATTTTCCATAGCTTCCACCTCATTAATTCAACTCGAATTCTCATTTTGTTTTACAGAAATGGGATTAGATCCATTTATTTATAATAATAGTTTGAATTGGTTATTAGGAATTAAGCTTTGTAATTTTATAAAAAGAAAGATGAATGGAGAACAAAAGGGGGGCTTCCTCTTGGAAGGAAGTTGAGGTTAGTGTTTTTGGTGCCGAAAGAGCATATTGATATAAATTTGTAATGCCTGGGAGATGCAACATTTTACACCAAATGATCAAACATTCTGATGGTCATACTATTCTCTTTCATGTTTTGTATTTCTTCTATCTTACTTTAATGCATTTGAACTTTTTGCAAATCATTGGTTTGTCCTGTTCCATTTTGAGTGTTAATAAAGAAGTTGCTATTTAAAACCAATTGTTACAGGATTTGCATTTGGTAATTATTTTATGTTTCTAAATATTATTTGGAACCTAAAATTATTCTTGCAAGTGAACAGATTGTAAACTTGTAACTTATCTTTTATCTATTTTATCTCCATTTACCTATTTTTTCAGAATGAATTCCTTTGACTAAGTTGAATGTTGTGGAAACCTGATCTTAAAAGTGTAACCAGATCATTTGTTGTCCAACCTATCCACTGCTTGATCCACAAACCAACCTATAAACTCAACTTAATTCACAAAAATAAACCATTGCAATAACTAAGGTTCCATAGCTTTTCCCCTTAACAGTCAGGTGCAGACTTTAGGGAAAGCAAGAAGGTTACAAGATTGTGAGTCCACGAGTCCATGAATATGGAAAAATGGCTAAGTGTTGGGACTTCTCGGGTGGATTTATGGAAGGAATATTACAATTTTATGAATCTGCAAGTCTGTGAGTTTGCGAGTCCACGAAGGAAGAAGAAGCTAAGTGTTGATAGTGGGTTCATGGAGGGTATGAATAAGAGATACAACTAAGTCATGGTGAATCCATTAAGATAGATCAATGACAAAGATCTAATAAATAAGTGATCAGACAGTTGCTAAGAATTGTTACTATGTTTCACGTGTTAATGAATATTCCTTCACTGTTTCACCACCATAATTTTCATCTCAGAGCTCAAGTGGGGGTGAAAATTCACTAGTCTCCATAATATGTTTATGAAGGAACCCAGGTGGGCTCCTTCCAAAACTCCAAGTGGGAATGTGCAAGGATTCCTATGAATGGTTAATACTTTCACCTAGATGAGGGGTGAGAAGAAGGAATTAATGGGTAATATTCAAATGACTATAACTCCCCGCTCAAAACTCAGAATTGAGTAAGAAATTGGTCATTGGAAAGGTATTGGACTGAATAATCCATGTAATCACCTAGGATTATGATATAAGAAACATAATTCATAGGAATTCAGAAAGAAGATTTCGGGTGACCATAAAGGGGAAAACTTGTGCATATGGCACCATAATTAAATGATTGCTTTAACCAGAATTTTTAGAATTGTTATCTTATATAAAAAATGTGATGCAAGCAGAGATTAAGGTTGATGAGAAAATCCACCTGTTAGCACATATAATGTGTAGGGGGTCAAAACACCTTGGTTTTGTTTTGTTTTGAGTCATAGGGTTTTTTAAGTCTTAGGTTTTGGGTTATTTTTCATGTCATAACTCAAATTTTTGGTTTTTATAAGCATAATATTGTTTTAGCCTTGGTTTAGAGCCTTTATGTCATGATATTATTTATCATGATAAGCATAATGGTCCTTATTAGTCACACTCTTGGTCTTAAACATCATCACCATGACATGTCCTGCCTCAAAGTTGTACACAAATTTTCATTTTTCCACATTCCAACCATTTAGATGTCAAGTAAAAGGTCAGGTTTATTTACTTCCAACTCACCTAAAAGTTCGCATCGTACTTATAAGTACCTCATATACTTATATTTCATTATTTCAATCTCGAAACATGTCAATGAGAATTTTTTGGTTTTCAGTGCTTTCATCTAATTGGATTTTCAACGATTATGTCACATAAAACTCTAACAATTTCCTTAAAGCACGCTATTGGAATTTGAAATTGGCGCTACAAATTGGCATTGTAGACTAGCATTGCAGACTGGTGTTGCGAATTAGCTGAAGGAGATTGTTCAAGTTTGGATCCCTCTCAAATAAACCATCCCATGTTCACAAAACACCAACATCAAATCCAAATGTATCAGGTAATCCTTGATGATATGCATGTTGTTCAAAGGTTGACATAGGAGTTTATGTTGTTTTGAATTACTGGCGCTGTGAACTCTTAAAGCCCATTTGCTACCAACTCTCAAACTCACTGCTATGGCGCTTTAAACTCTGCCCGCTAGTTAAAACTTTCATTTTAATTTCACCTTGTCATTTTTCTGTAAACAAGCCATTTCTCCCATTGATATCTCAACACTGCAAACTACTTGATTTAATTATGCATCATCATTGTGTTCTATGAACTAGCAATGCGATTCCTCTGTTTTTATACTATCAAAACCCTCATTTTCTGCAATCAATCTGATACCTAGTCTTAACCAGTTGTATGAGCTCCCTATCAAGAAAAAATAAAATGGTTAATCCTTTATAGAACCAAGCTCAATTTTCATACCATATTGGCGCTGCAAACTGATAATGTGCTGCTAAAACCCTGTTTTAACAGAATTTGTTTTTACATGTCTGCATTTTATTACAAATCTCAGTGGCTGCCCCTCTTATCTTTCCTTTTTAAATGTTCTCCATTTCATACCACTCATGTGTATAAGTGTTTATACAAGGTGAACTCCAGGTAAACAACTCTGTCGTCAAACCCTAAATTTCCCACTTACCCTGTTTTCACACACCAACTATGATAAGAATTTATAGAAAGTGTTCTTCAAGAACTGATTATGGATAGTCAGCAAAACAAGAAGACTCACAAAGGGGGATAGGTTGTGAGGAGTGAACCTTATGATATGTAGCTTATTAACTCTAAACCATTGTTCAAGGAAGTGTTTCAGAGGGTGGGTTGTCTTAATTTTTGTCAAAAGATGCAAAGAGAACACCATGATGTGGCCAAAGAGTTTGCAATTAATTTTAATGGGACAAAGACTAAAGTGGGGATGTTGGAGTTTGATGTTTCATATCATTCTATATCTGTAGCAACATAGATACCTGAGTGTGGTGAGAAATGTTTTAAATCCATGTCATTAAACTCTTCCTTCTCAAAATAATTCCTTAATCCTGAATATCAAGAAGACAACTTGTCTAAAGGAGTACCCAGAAGTCACATTCTTGAATGTTTTGACAAGATGTTGAGGGTCATCCAGAGGTACTTCACATGTGAAGGGAGGTTCAACATGGTATACCAATACCACATCAGATTACTATTACACTTCACAAGAAAAGAAGACATGAACCTTCCATTCTATCTTTTCAGAATTATTGGTAAGATGTTAGACAGAGTCCAGGATAAGTCAAAGCAGGTAAATACAAGTGTTTTTCACTCTGGTCTTATCACAATGTTAGTAATGGAAGAGTTAATTAAAATTAACATTGATTGAGAAACTTTCCTAACTTCATCACATTTTCAGTTAGATATTGCTCCTACTCCACAGTCCAAAAGACAAATTCCTACCCCTATTGAGAGGACTGTGCATTCAGAGTCCAACAAGAATAAGATGGTGACTAGGAGTGATAAATATTTCAAGGCTATTGATGAAGCATAAATAGGTGGTCCTTCAAAACCTCCTAATACATAAATTTCACCTGTGGTAGATCCTATCCCCATGGATATTTCTTCAAGCAAACCAAGAAGTTTGAAAGGAAAAAAACTTGTTTTTTCCCCACCAATTGTTGTAGACAAAGTCAAACCCGGAAGACCTTTTACTAGAGAAGCATCCAAGAAACATGTCCTCATGAAAGATGATACAACAGAAACTTCAGCCCAGAAAAAAGGAAAATCTTAGTCTTCTAAGCAACCCACAGAAGTTATTGACATTACCACTCCCCAGCATGAAAACAACCCTACCTTCAAAAGGCTTAGGAGGCGGCTTAAGGAGATGTTGGACATGTATGGGGAGACAATTGATAAGGCAAGGTTCTTGGCTGAGAGGTTTTTTCCCCTTCAAAAGAAACTCAAGAATTTCTACAGGAAGAACAAAACCCACCAAGTTGAAATTAGAAAAATTAAGGTAGAGTTACAGCCTTTCAGAGAAGAATTGGCAAAGAGAAACTTAAACATGCTAGCCAAGGTGACTACCAGAAGAAGTTCTAGAATAAAAAGATAAAGACAAATGACCTTCTAAAACCAACATCATTTTTTTCAAAGTTTATGTTACATGCATTTACAACATTTTAGTGATGGTTATGAGTTTTGAACTAGACCTAGTAGTTTTTGTGTTTTTCCTCCAATGATATATCATGATGATGAGTTATAGCATATCTGGACTCCTAGTAGAATTTTTGAGATGTTGAATCTTTTAAAAAACTAAAACAGACTACTATAGGAAAGTTCACAGTGCCTAGACTCATTAGCGTTGTGAATTGGTTGTTTCAGGATAGTTTGCAGCGTTGTGCTGCGAACTCGGGTTTTTGAAGAGGTAAAGGGAGTTACCATATCTCAAGGGGAACTCATACCAGCACTCAGAGGATCAATTTCACTTTGCAAGGCCACTTGCCTCAAGGACCCGCATACTTATGGACACATCATCAAGTTGTTGAAGACTATTGTATACGTTGCCAACATTTTCCTTTAAAATAGAAGTTTGTTGTTTTTTGGTTGTACACATGTTTTCTGGTTGTACACATGTTGCCATGTATCCTATGAGGAATTTGAGGGGTGGATTGTAAATATGGATTTGATAATTTTATCTATTTAAAGGGCATTGTAAGACTGAAGAGGGTTTGAATGGTGTGACAAAAAAACTCTTATTTTAGTATTGTATTTTGTAGCAAAGTTTTTTCCTAATGTATGGACCAGATCCAAGAAAATTTTAATCATGGAAATCAATCTTATTCTCATTATCATCTCTTTGTTGTTTCACTTGGATATTAGTCTATGTTGAAGGATTCATCCGTCTATTATTTCTTTATTGCAATAAAAGATTTATTGTGATATTGTATGCAAATTTATCAGAGTTATTTTCTCTTTGAATTTAATAAGTTCTTATTCAAATGATTTTTCTTTCATATGTGTGTCAGAAATACCTGATGTATAATGATGTACATATTACATTCTCCTTGATAAGTCTTCCATATATCACTCTTATCTCTTAAAACCTGATTTGAAACCATTTAAGGCCTTGTTTGTTGGTGTGTATTACATGGACTGATCTGTGATTGACATATTTAATTGAGTTTTCCATCCATTTGACACATTTTTATAAACATTATCCTTTAAATTCAGATTGGTATTAGGCTTACACCTAAAACAGTCTAGGTGTGACTTCTAGTGCTAACATTTTTGGCATTGTTTTCGAGGAAAAAATTGAAGATATTTCCCTAGGTTGTACGACAAGACATTACTAATTTTGGTGGTGTACAAAAATGAGTAAACAAAAGTCTGCATAGTGCACCTAGCAACTCCAAATTTTAGTTGTGGCTCCCAAGAGTAGACACACGAGGTATAGTCCACGGTCACCTCTGGCTGCACCTGAATCTGATCCAGAAAAAATCATAAAGAAGGGAAAATCTTTGCAAGGAGCCTCATCTTCTAAATTTCCAGGTACTTCTAGAGACTTACTTGACTCTGCTTTCTATACACCAGTTGTTGTTTCTCATTTTTTTTCATTTACCTATTGTTGAAACTCCTGTAAAGTCAAAACTAGGATATATTCCTACAGAATAATCAACTTTTTCTCCTGGGTTGAAAGAAGAAAATCTATTTTTTTTTCTTGCATCCCATGAAATTGTAAAGTGGTTTAGGCTTGAAAGTTTGGAATATTTCCCACTTTTAGGCTCTTCTTCTCCCCGTATTTTTAAATTTTTTGTAACTAAAGAAGAAGGAACCTTAGTTTCTGCTGAAATTCCCCCATTCTCATCCAAGAATCAACCTCTTTCTGTTAAATATGAAGTTTCCCCACCTTATACTCTTCCTTTTCCAAAACTACCTATTATAGAAACTGCATCTTTACCTATCAAATCACCTTCTACTTCTCCTAGAATTCAGAGTCCTCCTTTTCCTAATCAAATGGAAGGGGTTAATCCTCCTCAAAATAGAATGGATGCCATTGTGGCTGCTAGGTATGCACCATTAGTGCTTCCTCAGCCTATGAATTCTCTTCCAATAGGAGATTACCTGAAGTATATGCCTAAGTTCACAGGAGAGGAAGATATCACTACAATAGAACACCTTGCAACATTTTATAGTTATGCTGTTAATTTGAATATTGGGAATGAATATGTCTAGATGAGGGTTTTTGTGCAAAGTCTTGATAGAGAAGATAGAAAATGGTTTAGAAGTCTATCCACTGGATCAATTGCTGGAATTGAAGCCTAGATGATGCCTTTTTAAGACATTGGGGTGACAAAAAAGACTTTTTATATTACATCACATAATTTTGGGCTCTAAAAAGGAAATAAGGTGAACCAGTGTAAGAGCTTTCAAAGAGATTTAACAAGATGTATAACAAAATTCCTACTGAGATTAAGCCTACTGAAATTTCTGCTAAAATAACCTATGCAATTGCTTTTGACCCAAAATTTTGTCTTTTGTTGAGAGAAATAAGGTCTACAACATTAGCCCATATGCAAGATGTTTCTCTAGAGGTGGAATCAAACATATTGGCAGCAGATAAGTTAAGGGGGGAATATGATAGGGATAGAAGAAAACAAAAAAAAGAATCCTCATCTTCTGATACTTTAGTAACTAATCCCAAAGTTGATGAATTGACTAAGTTAGTCAAGTCACTTTCTATAGAAATGGAAAAACTAAAACTTGAAGGGAGACAAGAAAATAGAAACTCCCAGTATTTTGGAAATAGGAACAATTTCGGAAGACAAAACAATACACCTCAAATTCTTTAGAGAGATCAGTGAAATAAAGAGGATCAGAAGGTTCAAACCCCTCTCCAAAAAAAATTGGTTGATGATGAAGAAGGAGATAATGAAGAAGCAGATCAAGAGATTCATTGTATAGGAGACACATCTACTTCCCCTCATATAACTCAATCTTCTTATGAAGAGTCTCTTATGAGAAATCAACTGAATGAGTTAAGAAAAGGAGAGAAAGTGAATTAAACTCAAAACAAATACAATTTAAGGTAAACAAAAAGAGGGAAATCCAAGTACATCTAATCAGCCTAAAAAATCATATACTCCTTCCAAAACAGTGTCACCGCCAAATAAAGGAATAGAAGAAAAGAAAAATCAACCCATCATTAAAGCTCATGTTCAAGAGACAATGGAAATTATGAAGTCCTAATCTTCTTTTAACTTTGAGAATGAAATCCAGAAAATCAAAATTTTCGTCCCATTCTTAGAGTTGATAAAGAATGAAGATTTCAAGAAATCTATTTCAAAAATGTTATTGCCTGAATTTTCTTCCCATTCAATAGACTCAATTAACTTGTAGGATGAGAAACCTGCAGTTATATTGGGGCCACTAGTAGAAGATAGAGATGATGCCTCTCCTCCCTTTTACATCTCTTTGAATATACATGATAAAATATTACACAATTGCCTTATGGACTCAGGTGCATCCCATAACTTAATGCCTAAGGCTATCATGGATGAATAGGGTCTAGAAATTACTAAAGCATATCATGCTTTGTGTTTATTTGACTCAAGAAAAATAAAATGCCTTGGGGTGATTAAAGATTTGGTTGTTACTCTCTTTCAACTACCTATGAAGAGCATAGTCATGGATATTGTAGTTGCATATGTTCCTCCCAAGTTTGGGATGTTGTTGTATAGATCATGGTTCAAAAGGTTAGAAGGGACATTGCAAATGGATATTTCTTATGCTATTATACCCTTCATTGGGGATGAACACAAAAGGATGTATAGAGAAGCACAACTTGCATATATCATTAGTGATAAAGGAAATACAACAAACCATCCCATTTATGTTGTTGATACTGATCTAGGATATAGCATTTTGCATCTTACTGATTTTCCTTAGTCAACATTGGAAATAAAAAAGAAATCACCAACAATATGTGAGACATCCAGACAGGGTGCTCAAACTTGGAAAATCTATTTTGATGGTGCATCTTCCAAAGATAGTGCCGATGTTGGAGTTGTGTTCATTTCTCCTTCTCAAGAAGTCATAACCTTATCCTTCAAAATGGAATTTGAAACCACAAACAACATTGCAGAATATGAAGCCTTAGTTTTGGGGCTTAGAGCTACAAAGGACATGAAAATTGAAGAATTATCAGTTTTTGGAGATGCAGAGCTGATTGTGCATCAAGTTAGAAATATCTATCAAGCAAAGCATACAAGACTGAGAACTTATAGGAATTAGGTATGGGACCTCATTTAAAATTTATTCCTAGCCTTAAACATATCTTTTTTTCCCAGAGAGGATAATACCTTGGTGTATTCCTTAGTTGTTTCTACTAGTAATTTTAAAATCCCACTACCTCCCAGACCTAAGTATGATGTTGAGGTGAAATATAAAACTTCTATGCATGATAATGTCAAGCATGGGAAGTTTTTTGAAGATGATCAAGAAATAAAAATATTTCTGGAAGCAGTAAATGAATTTTTTTCTCTTCATATTGACCAAGATTGAGATGATGATAAAAGTCTGCATGCTGATAAATTTCTGAACAAGATTGTAGATCAAAAAATTGTTCAGTTACCTAGTAATCATATTCCTAAAGGATTAGTTCGCTTGGAGAGGTTATTTTATAACAATGATGTGGATGTGAAAGTGGGTGGTTTAAGTGAAAATGTTGATCTGACAGAGTGTAATCTAGGTACTGAAGAGGAACCCAAATATGTCAAACTATCCAGTACTTTGTTAGAAAATCAAAGGGCTGAATATATCAAACTGTTGAAAGAATTTGCTGATGTCTTTGCATGGAAGTATGAGGATTTGGAAACTTATGATACAAGCATCATTGAGCATAAAATACCTTTGAAGGAGATACCAAACCTTTTAGACAAAAAATAAGGTAGATCAATCCTATGTTATTTCCCATTATGGAGAAAGAGGTCAAAAAATTGCTTGATGCCCATATCATTATACCTTTGAGGTATTCTTATTGGATAGCTAATCTGGTCCCTGTCAGAAAAATGAATGGTGAGATCAAACTTTGTGTTGATTTCATAAATTTAAACAGGTGTTCCAGAAAAGACAATTACCCCTTTGCCTAAAATGGAGCGTATATTGCAAAGGGTGACAAGTTCAGTAAGCATGTCAATGATCGATGGATTTTCGAGCTACAATTAGATTTCTGTATTACCAGAGGATATGAAAAATACAACATTTACCACTCCTTGGGGTACATTCATGTATGCCAAGATGACTTTTGGTCTCATGAATGCAGGGGCAACTTTCCAATGTGCAATAGACATCGCATTTAGTTTAAGAAAAAGATACGTGTGTGGTTATCTACTTGGATGATATCACAGTGTTTTCAAAGTCTGATCAAGAGAATTACCAACATTTGGAGAAGGTGTTCCTGAAATGCATAAAATATGGGTTGTAACTTAATCCCAAGAAGTCTCTTTTTGCCATGAAGGAAGGTAAGATTATAGGACATATTATCTCAACTGAAGGAGTAAAAATCGATCCAAGTATATTAGTGATGCAGGAGAATCTCTCCATGTCGGCCAACCAGCCACGTCAGCGGATTCAAATCACGTGTTCAAGAGAGGTGCATCCCTCATTTTTTATTTTGAAATTAAATGTTTTAGGTTGTTGAGCCAAGAGGTCATGCTTTGCACAGGTGTAGAAGTAGGTAGGCCTTTAATGCTTTGAAGACTGAGATCTAGATCCGATTTGTGGACTAGACAGCCCATTCAATGTAATTGAATAGGGTAGGTGATATTGGAGGGAAGAGCTCGAAGAGCCCCCTCATGTAAAAGATAAATTTGGATCTCATTTTGGGGTAATAGTGGGAGTATGCAGAAGAGAGAGTGAGTGTGCAAGAGAAGGAGCCAAGACCTTGTTACAGGCTGTGCTTAGGAACACCTTGTAAAAACAGGCATTTTCCATTTAATACAAAGACAGTAGTTTTCCTGCATGTTTCCTGTGTTGAATGAATGTCTGTGTGTGTTCTATTTATGCTATAGATGTATGTTGTAGGTTTGCATTTGAAAGGATTTGTTTGATTTTCAGGCTTCAGAGGTCTTTGAGGCTTCACACCAGGAGGGTGTGACAGAACGCTGCAGGTTCTGATAGCCAGTGCACTGAAGCACTTCTGAACTCTGGGGATTCAGACAAAGGCGTGTCAGTTGGGCATAGGAGCTAAAATCATCAATTCAAGAAAGACCTGAGAGGTTTTCGAATACCTCAGAAAGCAAGGCTCTGGAGAAGAACACAGTTGCAGACAAAACTCTCTTTGAGTTATGTAAAGCTCTGCCAGGTGGGCATTGAGCCAGTGCAAGGAGTGCACAGAATACAGAAACTCTGCCGTGAGTTTTGTATAACTCTGTCGGGTGGGCATTGAGCAGGTGCAAGGAGTGCACAAAGGAATAACTCTGCTGTGATTTCATTAGAAGCAAGAATCACTAAGGATTCTTGACACTCTCCCAGGAGGGCATTG
>JASDQU011404276.1:46340-58247 GCA_032191745.1 Picea mariana
AGGAGTTCACCCCTCTCTTGGGATACATCTCCTGGTCCAGCTTCCAATGGATCATTATTATTAACTTCTCAAAGTGCTCAAAAACATGCATTACAATGCTCAAACTGACCAACCGACTTCTCCAATGGCTTCAAAGCATCCAAAAACCCCCATATGGGCTCTTTCGGCACCTCAATGGGTCGAAAAACAAATAAGTTAGGCCTCTTGGAAGTCCCCCCTTCAAGCTTGTTGTCTCTGCATCTACAAAACGCACCCTTGTCAAATGAACCTGGCACACACGCAATATATAGCATAAAAACCTAGCACTGGGTGCAACCGTGCCAACAGTGCAAACTGTAGGATGGTTATGGGCATGCCAGCCCCTAACTGCCTAGCACCTCGGGCATATAGGTCATAATATGACCTCACGCTATGATAAAAAGGGCTCTGTTTGCAACCGAATGGAGCAACGACACATGTCGGGTCATTTTTACAACTGTTTGAACCATTTAAATACCCGCGCTTCGTGTGGTCACATGGTTGTTTGCAATACACACTCCGTATGAAATGTGGCAGTTACATATATAAAGCATGCGACCGGGGGCTCCACTCCGTCGTAACAACTCCCGCACATAATATTACCATAGGTCATATGTTATGTAACAAAACCACGGGCCGAGGCTAAGCCCTAGCCCGACCCCCCACCATATACAATAATATGTGAACTTAAATACAATAAAACACACATATGTAATAAGAAACAATCAGTGGTACAATGGTCGGGCGGATGTTGTGAAGGATTTACATGGTGGGGAGGTCCAGGGGTCGAACCCCATGGACTCCAATACATTTTAACAAACAAACGAAATGCCAATACCGGTGTGCCACGTGGCAGCCCATGATTGGGACACATGGCACCCAATCATTTGACCAAACAATGCCATGTGTCGAGATATCATTCACCCTCAACAACCAACCAAACTCTACCATGTCATCACATGCCATGTAATAGTACGGTCGTACGGCCCTACCACATCAGCCTGTACGGACTGTACGGACTGTACAGTCAACATCTTTTTTTTTTCCTGTTTGACTTTCTGAACAGATTGCAATATCTCTCACTCCCAACATCTGTTTGAGATGGAACGAGTTGTGTTTTGTTCACAATGACGAGGCCTATGCTCTCATCCAGTTTGAAGTGATTCCGAGCACTTTGAATTTTTGAGCAAAATTTGATCCCCTGATCATCTCTTCAGCTTTCAGAGCCATCTGATAAGCATCTTCTACAGTCCGAAGGGTCATCATGCTCATCCGATCTTGAATGTCATATCACAGACCATTCATGTATCTGGCAACCTTTTCATCATCGCTTTCCCGATGACCTGCTCTAATGTTTATCTTGTATAATTCTTCAATGTATTCCTTCAGTGACATCAACTTCTGTCTCAATTTTTTCATCCTTCGAAATAGAGTGATTTGATAATCCTTGGGTATGAATTTGGCTTTCACCTTTGCAACCATTCTATCCAGGCTTTTTATTTTCTGCTTGCCTTTGCAGCGTCTGTCAGCCTATAGTTCATCCCACCATAGTGTTGCATGCCCTTTGAGTCTAGTAATGGCATGTTTGACTTTCTTGTCTTCCTCGACATCCTCATAGTCGGAGTATTTATCCAGTATAGAATATCTTCAACATTGAGGTTTCCCTCATACATGGGAATCTTCGTCTTTGCTCCGGCACCTATCCTTGCAACAGCCCATAATAGGCATTCGTCTGCAACATCTTCGACTGTGACTTCTTATCCTTCGTTTCCAGCTTCATTTTCACTTTCAGCTTCCTTGATATCCCCAACGTCAACTATGCGCCTATGTGTTGTCTCCATGGCATCAATTATAGCATGTAACTCACACATTTCTCTTTCCACTGCTAGATCAGGCATTGACATTGTCCTGTCTCTTCTTCTCAGTGGCATGGCTGAGAAATTGTTTTCCTCTTTTCTCTGCTATAGAAAGAAAAGAACTTTCTCTGGGCTCTGATACCAAATGGTGTAGACCTCGACCCTCAGGCCAATATCCGCATAGGATTGTTCTAAAATTCCCTTGAGTTGAAGTGGCTCTTTTGATTCCCTCTGGAACCTCCAACGAATCCACACGTCCTTTGTAAAAACTCACCCTATGTAACTTGACACCAAGCACGAGCTTTTCCTTCTCCAAGCGAGCACAACCTTGCCTTAGCGCAAGCGTCTTTCACAACTCATGTGTTCGCGAGTCGAAGGCCCTCAACTTTTCTTCACCCAATGTCGATACCTGAGATGCGATGGGGTATGGCTCCTTCCTTGACAGCACCCTCCACATGTAACCGATGGCTAGGGATAATTGCTAGAACCTCTTCGCAGCTCGTGATCTTGCAAGTTGGAGTGTTGAACTTTGGCACTCTCCCTTTATGAAACTCCGAGAGGCAATGGTTGATTTCATTTTCACACTTCTCGCAACTCACAATCTCATGAGTTGGAGTGTTGAGTCTTCGTGCTCCTCCTTTGCGAAAACCTAAGAGGTGATGGGTCAACTGTGAGTTGACTCCTTCAATGCGGCAAGTACATGCCACCTGTCACCGCTTATTCCTCTCTCCGGGTGTCCTATCATCACACCACCTGTCAACCATGCGGTTCCCACCAAGAAGATGTGCCACGTGTTGCACGAGCCCTCGTAACTCGCAATCTCATGACTCCTGCAATCGAAACTGATTCCTCCCAACCTCCAAAACCCTGATACGTTATATAGCGAAGAGGTTCTGATCCCGACGGTCGCTCCTACTTCTCATTATTCAAGGCTTCACACGACCAAAGGATTTGGTCTATCCTCCGAACTCATGATATGTGATACCTGTGAAGATTTAGATATGACAATTTTCCCGTGGCTTGGATCCAACGGTCTGGATCTCTTCCTCCGCTTGTTGCAACTCATGACTTCGTGACTCCAAGATTTTGGTCTTCCACCTCCAAACTCATGAACCCTGATTTGCCGAAATGATCTTGACAGCTCCACTATCACGATCAACGGTCCACATTGAGCCCTACCTCCCGAAGGGTGGATTCATCCAATGCTTAACCTCCTTGTATCTTCACTGAATCCCACAGTCCTCGCAACTTCTTGAGTTATCCATGGAGAATTTCAACCGTCTGATTCACTCCTTAATGAATCTCTGTCAAACGAGCCAATGTTCTTCCCCAAAACTTAACCTTCTGTGTGACATTTTCAATCTCCATCTCCCTATGAGTATTTTCAAAGGTGCTGATGCTCCTGAGATTTCTCTTGCAACTCAAGTCTCAAAAGGACTTCTGCACGCACTCCTTGCGACAATCTTTCAAATACTCATGGGTATTTGATCTTCTGACTCTATGCACTTTCTGCAATAGTATTCCTTCAACCTTTCAACCTTAGTTGATAAGTTCTAAGGCCTTGACTAGCCTGCGCACACCTTGCATGGCTTATGTGCTTCACCTGCACTTCTGTTGGAATGAGAACAATGGTATCCCTCCTGAGCTTTCTGAGATAAAACTCAAAACCCTTGTCAACGCACACCTTGCGGGCACTTCACTGCACTCCTTGCAGGAACTCTCTCAGGAGGAGAAACAATTGAAACTCATCCTCTTTCTCTCTCAGACTTCATACATTCAACATGAAATCACACATTCAATACACCATTGAAACAAATGCATAAATAGAGAAATAAATCAATTGTAAGCATACCATTCAACATATGTAAATAATACACATCATAACACCATGAAATATGAGTCAACGCTTCATATATTAACTCAATTACTTCTGTACATGGGTTCTTCTCTACATCTCTCTGCTACAACTCTCTTCTCCTTCTCTATGCTCATGATACAACAACTCTATGATACAAAGGTGAGGTTGTCTATATCCATTTTCCCTCCTACTTTCTAAACTGTCTAATCTATGAACTCAAATCCACCTACTTTCATTATCTGGGCTTAAATGCCTTTTACATTGACAGATGAGAGGAAATCGCTGAAGATTTGTTTACAACATGCAAGTACGTTTCCCTTAACTACTACATTAACTTTTGTTCATTAATTTTTCAAAAACATTTCAACATGTGAAAAATGTGTGTTGCGCTCCTCTAGCTGTCTTCCACCTTCATGCTCGCTTGGTTGGATGCTTATGATGCTCCTGCATCAGTGCGTGACTAGTGCGCCTGCATGAGGGAGGTCGAGGAGGAGGCAGAGTTGGGGGTGGAAGAATGGAGTGTGTGTGGGAATGGAGTGACAAGAGTGGTGTAGTGGTTGTGGTGCCCGAGTGGTGGGTGGGTGGCCAACCACCATCAAATAATTAAACTTAAAAAAAAAATTAGAGTGGGAAACATTCCTGGGCAAAGGAAAAGGGAGGGGGATGGCGCTCAAAGCCTAGGGCCAGCAAATGGACATGAAAAGGCCTGCAATTTCATCCCAACTCATAAATTTTAACATCTAAAGGGGCTATGGAGGCTTGGGCCTGATTCCCAAGAGGGGTTTGAATTCCCTCCCCTTTGCATATTTTGCACACACAACTAATTGAACTCAGCAACCAGAAAAACTGCACCAACAGACATTCCATGAAATCTAAAGCAGTAATCATACAAACATCCCAAAGGTATAAATTCACTCTTCCATGCACATATTCCACCACACCCAACAAGTTTTGTTTTCCATTGAAATGAGACTGGATGGGGGTTTACCTGGTTCAATGCCTGAAGAATGTTGCATGGTGTTGGTTGGCTTTCCAATGCAAAGTTGCACCTACTGCAAGGAGACCTCCCTCTTTTTCCATGGATGCATGGTGCAGAGCTCCCCCTCCCCTTGGCCAAAATGCCAAAATGGCTCGAGAGAGGGGAGATGGGAGGTTTTGTATTAAGTTTTTCAACAAAAAAACAATTTCCCAATTTTGCATGAAGCATGTTGCATGTCCCCTCCTCAATTTTCAAATTTTTTGAAAGTTTTTTATAAAATTTTCTGATTATTTTTTTAATATTCCTTGAAAACTGTGCAATTCAAAGTTTGACTTTGACCTTGTTGTTGTTGACTTAGCCCCAAAAATGTTTCCAGGTGACACAAAATCAAAATTGGATGCAGGACACATTTTTGGAAAGGTATTGACGAGCTCGTCGATAATATTTCATCGCCAATATGAAATAATGCCACCTCAGACCTCAAATTCGGCCCAGAACAATGGTCACTTAAAACCCCTGACTTGCTGGTGGGCCCACATGACACCCAATCTTACGAAAGGTTCCAAATCATCATACGATATCCAATAGAGGAAAATGAGGTATCGTTGGAAAGGTATCAATGAGTACTTCAACGAGGTGGACATAGATTTGAGTGTTGGGGACACTAATCTCTATTTTATCTATCATGAAACCCTGCCATGTGAGTTGGTTGTCCCCCTTTGCCCAAAATAACTGACCAACTTATGACAGCTCTAACCAGGCCATCCGAGGTCGGAATGAGGAAAATGAGGAACCATCAGAAATTTATATGAATGTATTACAGCGTGACATATTTGAATCCATGATTTAAAGCTCTTTACCAATACGTTTTTAAACCCTGAAGAACTACAACCAATTTGGTGTCTGAAATTGGTTATGAATTTGCAGAAGCTTGTTCTTACCAACCGGGGGTCCAAACCAAGCACGGGATATACCATTGGAAAGGTATCACATTTCCCTACACCATGTCTAGGTTTTATTTTCCTTTTGAAAAAATAATATGAAAAAAATCAGACCAGAAAGTCATAGCTATTGGTTTTGGCCATTCAGGTGATGCAAACTTTGCGTCCTCCGTACAGGATCATACGAACTTAGAATCAGACTCATGATAGCCCATTGGAAATATTTCCCTGATACCTATAGCATGGAAGCATTTTATTTCATGAATTTTGACCATATTTCATCTTATTCTTTGCAAAAGGACCCCATCCCCAAGGGACCCTCCTAGTGATAGGCGAAGGGGGGCAACATTAAAATTCTTGCAAACTATGTGTTTAGCTCATGAAACCTGAATCGAACAGTCTCAAAATGAGGAAGAAATTATTTGGGAGGGTTCACAACCCCTTGAGGGTAGCCAAAAGATACTCTTTGAAGGGCAGAGGCCATAGTAATTATGACCCACGTAATTGTCTTTGACTGAAACCATAACACCAAGTGACATTTGTGGAGTACTAACTATGTAAAACACCATGTTGATCCCAAAGAAAATTTTTGGGTCAACATTCTTGGCGTTGGAGGGGGAATGCCTTCAAAAGCATGTACAAAAATGGTATCACCGGTGTGACAGGTGGGAATACTCAATGGAAATTTATACTTTCAAAGTGACCGATATGGGTGGGGGGGAATTCAATTGTAGTATAAGGACCATTTTTCACATTAGGGATAATCGAAGAATGATAGTGGTGTGGTAAAGATATACATCAGAATTTATACTGAGATTTACATAAGATAGAAGAAAGGGAATAATGACCCAGGTTTTGTTGAGCAATGTGTCCCAAGTGACACGGGTCCCTCACCTGGATTATGGTTTTTAATCTGAAATAATTTGTCCCTGAGACCTCATAGATTGTATAAGGACCTAACCATAAGGAATCAAACGTGCAATGTTTGGATGGGGCCTCATTTTATTTGTCCCACAGTAAGACATCATATCCTAAATTGTAATTTACCATTGTGGCTCTTTTATCTAAGGAATGTTTAACAATGTCTTTCTTCTTTTGGAGGTGTTGGAATGCGTATTTTCTTACCTCTTATAGTTCGATGAGTGTGTCTAAATGATGTTGTAAATGTTGGAAATCATCTTCTTCCTCAGCAATAGCCAACCTCAAGGATGGAATTTGTAAGTGAACATGCAGGAAAACATGAGCTCCATACACTAGAGTGTAAGGACTTTGACCCGTTGTTGTCTTAGGGGTTATATGATCAGCCCATAAGGAAAATTTTATCTTTGTGTGACAATCATGCTTGTTATCTTTGAGGTGTTTCAGCTATGATCGAGGGGTGGGATTAAGTTAGAAATTCATCCAGCCATGTTCCCCTTATGGTTTTTGTCAGTTTAATGTCCAAGTCATACTCTTGCATGAGCATGATCCATTTGGACCACTTACTTTGCAATTTGGTTTGATTCAAGGCAGTGACTAAGAGAGATTTAGGCATAAAAACATAAACTTTATGGCCTTGGATGTAATGTCAAAATTGATCCAAGGATTTATACAAATAATAACCATGTTTCTTTGGTGCAGAATAGTTTAGTTGGTGTGTCTTCAAATTTTGGCTTAGAATCAGAGATCCCCCCTAGTTTTTCTATACCAGAAACCTGAGAACCCATCTAAAAGGGACATCATTTGAGACCCGCAGAGTTGTTATAGAATCTCTTCCATTGGTGGGATGGGGTAGTTGTCTTTTAGGGACACCCTATTCAAATGTCAAAAGTCGACACACAAACAAATATCACTAGTTTTCTTCCTAATGAGAACCAACTTAGATACCATTGTGAGTAATGGACATGGTATATGACCCCAGATGCTTCCATCTTGTCCAATTCAACTTTAATTGTTTGTTCCAAAGTAGGGTTTTTCTTTCTTTGTCTCTTCCTATAAGGTTTTGAATTAGGGATTATGGGTATGGCATGGACTATCTCTTGCATATCGAAAAACTTGAGGTCTAAGTAGGACCAAGGAAAAAAATCCTTGAACTCAGTTAAGAGTTCTATGAATTGAGTGATCTCAGAAGGGGAACAATGTTAACCTATATAGAATATTTTTGGATATTTATTAGTTCCCAGGTTAATACAGATGGCTTCTCACACCTTTCTAACATATTCTCTATCAATACTAGGTGCGGAAGTAGTGGCATCATTCGAATCAAACATGGATTCCGGTATAGAAAAACTAGGGGGGGATCTTATTTGTCTTCAACTGGATTATGTTCCTGGTTTCCTCTTCCAACTCATGGATAATATGTAAATCTTTGAATTCCTCCTTGTTTTGAAGGAATCTACAGATTTGTTCGTTACTATCAAAAAATTTCCAAGAGTCGACATTATCAGGTAACACAGGTCTATATAAAATTTGGACCTTTATATCTTCGATGGACCTTACGAAATTTGAAGTGAAGCAAGAACCAGCCAAGGCCAAAGTATCAGCTATGTGGTTTGCGTCTCTAGGCACAACTTGAATGTTGAAAGATAAGAACTTCTCAATAATTTCCTTAGCCCTTCGGTGGTATTGTTTGAGGCATGGGTTGTGAACTTCATATTTGTCTCTAATTTGATTCACAACCAATTCAATATCCCCACTCACCAACAAATTGCATATTCTTAAGTCTAAGGCCTTTTGGAGGCCTTAAACTAAGGCTTCATATTCATCCATACTATTATTGTTAGGAAATTCTAACTGAAAATAGAAAGGGATTTCCTTCCCCTTGGGATCACACAAATGGAACCCAACCCCAGATCCCTGCTTGGATTTAGCACCGTCAAAATCCATACTCCACGCCATTTCTTCCAACTCATAAGGAGGGACTTGTGCATCTTCCTAATATAACATAGTATATGTACCCATACCTGTATCTTGAAAAGACACATGTTTCGTATTATAAAAAGTAGGTACAACTTGCTCTCGGTACTTTGGTTCCCTCCTAATGACAACTTCAACACCCTTATGGGGAAAGGTGAAGTGGGTTCCCTCCATGAAGTAACGACCATTTTTTACTTTGGTGGACCACTCCCTCCCTAAAATCATGCCATATTCTTTAGGTAAATCTGCTACGATCACGTTTATGAGCATGATCACCTCCAGATCTTGGTCATAAGTAATGGATAAGTCCTTGATGTAACCGATGGTTTCTATAGTCTTTGAATCCAAAGCTAACATATATTTACATCAGCCCATGCATTCAAGACCTAGTATTCTCATGACTCGAAGGGTCATGACATTGTGCCTCTCTCCTGTGTCAGCGACACAATTATGGAGCACAAAATCAGAAATTAAAACTGAGATATAGAAAGGAGGAACCCCAGGGTCTAAATCAATAACATCATATGATTCCCTAGGTTGAGAAGATGACTCTTTGGAAAGAGGAACTCTCTGTTCCATTCATGGAGTAGGAGGTGCTTGTAGAACACATGAAAGTTTTTCAAACTGATCAGGTGTTATAAGAGCATCTAGTAATGTCATGTGGGCAGGGACCTTCACTAGATCTTCAATGACGTTGTAAGGTACCGGTATTAGGAAGCAGGGTGGTGGATTATTAGGAAATTTTACCTTATTTGGGGTCCAGGGAACCTTGTTCCCTACAAGGGAAGGTAATCTACCATTCACAGGAAGTTTTCCTTTTTCATCATCCTTGGGATCTCTTTTGGCCTCTTCCACCCCTTGTGGAGTGGTTTTAGGGCATGACTCCTAGTTTCTACAACAAAGCTTCCGAAAGCAAGATGATCATCATCGCAGCGAATAAAGTCTTCCATGTTAACTTAGTCGTTTTGGGAAGTGGAAGAAAGCTTGTTTTTTACTAGAGGTAGAGGGGCTTTGCCATTTTTAGACAATTCCATGTGACATGTATATGAGTAAAAATACTCAATATCATGGAAGTCTTGGAAAAAGTGACACCAATCCACTTCAGTAGCATGTGTCCTAGGAGTAGGAGTAAGAGGGAAAGGAGGTCTTGGCCTCACAGGAGCATAAAAACGCAATTCATTCACCTTTCGATTAAGGGAAAGTATTTGGTTGTTCGTGTTCATTAACAAATTGAGTGTTTCCTAACTTTCCCTTTCTTCAATCCTCGAAGTTTACGCAGGTGAAGGTTTATACCGAGGACCCTCATTTTGAGGTACATCATTATGTTGAGCACTCAACACACCCTAAAAAGCCTATGTCATCTTTTCGCTTTTTGGGTACCACTTGATCTTTGCATTTTCTGATTCAACTTCATTTTGAGAAATTTTTTTCTTTTCTTATTATCTTGACTCTCATTAGCTTTTCAAGTATGTTTGAACTTATGAAACCCCATGACTTAAAAATCCTTAATGGCTAAATAAAGAATCAAAATCCAAGGCATTTCACCCGACACACTCAATTTCGACATTGAAAGGAATTCAAATATGGAAAATAAACACTCAGGAAACCTCAGTCGCTGAGCTCTGATCTCCATTGGTATCAACAAAAAGAAGTTTTTTTTTTATGCCAAGTATTGCATAAATATATCGCCGATAGCCGATCCCCTTCAACATCGATAAAAGATGAGGGGAATAGTCATTAACCATGAAAGAAAAGAGATTGTCGATAGTCGATGCCTGATGCGCTTATCGGAACTAGGGAAAGCCTAAAAGGATTACCACATACATTATGACCACGCTAAAAGATACTCCCGATCACCAATCCCCAATGTGTTTTCGGCATCGGGACTTTTGTGAAGAATTTAATCCGAAGAAAAAACACATGATAAGTTTATCGTTGATCGCTGACCCAAGATAATTTTCAGCATGGGAAATCCATGGTTTGTTTTAGAATGCATAACTTAAGAAAAGTCTCAACTCCAATTAATACATGCGAATTAGGTCACCGGTCTTCAACGCCAAGTGTCTTTGCTAGATTGGAGAACCGTACGGTCTAGTTTTACCTCGAGTAATTCTTGGTTCCCTAAGTCCAAGTAATGCCTCCGAGTCATCTTTTCCATGAAAACATTGTATGATGAGATTGATCAGGGTTAGATATTTTGCGAGAGACATCAATGAAAACATTCAAAGCGCATCCCCGATTCCCAATCCACCCACTAAGAAAGTGACACGATGGGACATTTTAGCGTAGGATACGATTAGATTTTGAGAATTTAAGGGTCTAATTAATACCAAATCCCGCATTAGTTTTGACCTCCCACGCAAATCAAAACATCCATTTAAAATCACCAATAGACCACATCACCCCCCGCGCCTCCGTCGTCAACCCACAATGAATGTAAGTTGCAGATATTTGGTGGCAGATTTGTTTAAATTGCACTAATCACCCTAATTGAATGGCTAATGTGGCACGGTAAGTTCTTCACTGGTTTAAATTATATTGAGCCATTGAAAGAAGAATCATTTTGCGCACAAGGAAATTCAGAGCATCTGGAGAAGCGATACGAGAAATTTGAAAGATGCAGAGATCCTGTGAGTATCAAACAACCAGGTTTATCAAGATTTACAAGAACATTTCCTCCAAGAAATACAACCACTAGACGATCGTTGAAGGCGCCAAAGCTGAAAGAACCAGAGTTGGGTGAAGGATCCTCTCCACGGGTCGTGAAACATTTGGAATACACTCCAAGACCAGAGCCTACCATCAAAATAATGACGAAGAAGATTTTTAATCAACCTCCAGCCTTTGGAGATACAGAGGCAAGCACAGGGTCCAAGGAGGCACTCCCACATTGGTGAGAGCTCTTTAAAGATACCATATGGGAAGAATACCCAGAATATATCCCATACAACGACCCAAATGTGAGGGCACTTGATGATGAGGTGTTTATGAATATCTTACGGTCATACCTTCACATGGTATCTAGAAGAACCCCCATCTTTCCCTGTATATAACTTCTGAAGTGGCTCATCGACCACATAGACATAGAGAAGTTTTTAATCAATGAAAAAAATGGTGGGTGTGTTGGGGTCTTCCTTCTAGTGGAGGTCCAGATATATTACAAAATCTGATACCCCGAGGAATGACTGAATACATATTTCATCGTGAAGTTCTACGAGCACCATGATACTAGCCGAGTGATGGCCTCATGGTGGAGGGAAGACAAAAAATACACCAATCGGAGCACCAGTTGGTACCATACAACCAACTTAAGGGAGCCATACATCTACTTGATGGCTCTCATCTACCAATTATATGGGG
>JASDQU011404278.1:15597-34402 GCA_032191745.1 Picea mariana
GGATGACCCTTCCACTTGTCCAAATATTTGAAATATTCTTTCCTTCCAGTTTTCTTACCCACTTGTTTATTCAGTATCTGTTCCATCTGTGGCTTCTCTGCAATTGGCATTTGCTTTTGCCACTGGACCTCTGATTGATCGTCACTTTCTGCTCCTTCTTCATCAGCTTTATATGGATATAAATCCGAAACATTAAATGTCGGAGATATTCCAATCTCATCCGGTAACTCAATTTCATAAGCATTCTGTCCCATTTTCTTCAAGACCTTGCATGGCCCAATTTTCTTCATCTTCAGCTTGTTGTATGTTCCTCTTGGGAACCTTTCCTTCCTCAAATGTGCCAGAACTAGATCACCAACTTCAAACTGAAGTTGTCTCCTATGTTGATCTGCTCTGCATTTGTACTCCTGACTTGACTTCAATAGTCGCTCCTTCACCTGGTCATGAAGTTCCTTCATCGCTTCAGCAAATTCTCCTGCACTAGCACTGCTAGTATCAGTCTGTTCTAAATCCCTCAATTCAGAAACTCCTCTCGGCTGCATTCCATATACAATCTGAAATGAACTTGTTCCTGTGCTCCTGTTCACTGAATCATTGTATGAGAACTCTGCTTGCGGTAATATGCTATCCCAACTGCTATGGTGCTCTGTCACCAAGCTCCTCAACAAGTCTCCCAGACTTCTATTGACCACTTATGTTTGTCCATCCATCTAAGGATGATAAGTAGAACTAAACATCAAGTTAGTTCCTATCTTCTTCCATAATGTCCTCCAGAAATGCCCTATGAATTTTGTGTCCCTGTCCGAAACTATGCTTTTCGGCAATCCATGAAGTCGAACAATCTCCTTGAAAAACAGATTTGCGATGTGAGTCGCATCACTGGTCTTCTGGCATGGGATAAAATGTGCCATCTTAGAAAACCTTTCAACTACCACAAAGATTGAATCAACACCTCTTTGTGTCCTTGGCAATCCCAATACAAAATCCATGCTAATTTCATCCCACGGCTTCTCAGGTATGGGTAGTGGTTGATAAAATCCTGCATTCTGCTTTCTTCCCTTTGAATGCTGGTAAATCCTGCACTTGTCCACAAATTTCTTGACTTCTGACCGCATCCCTGGCCAAAAGTATGACTCGCTCAGCTTTGCAAATGTCTTATCATGGCCAAAATGTCCTGCCAATCCTCCACTGTGCTTTTCCTTCAACAAGTTCTCCCTCATGGAGCAATTCGGAATACACAGTTGATTGCCTTTGAACAACAATCCGTCCTAGATCACGTACTCTATCCACTGACTTCTGTCTCTGAGAACTAGATTCTCAGCTGCTTCATAAGCTTCCTTAAAGTCTAAATCATCTACATACATATCCTTAAGATCATCAAAGCCTAACGTCCGGACTTTGAATTCCTGCATCAGCAAACACTTCCTGCTCAAAGCATCAACAACTTTGTTAGCAATACCAGAAATGTGTTTTATCACAAAAGTGAAATTTTGCATGTATTCAACCCATTTAACATGCCTCTGATTCAACTTTTCTTGTTGAGTCACAAATTGTAATGCATGGTTATCACTATATAAAACAAATTCTTTTGGAATCAAATAGTGCCTCCATTTCTTCAATGTCTGTATGATGGCATAGAATTCCTTATCATATGTGGAATATTTTTCTTTTGCCTCATTCAGCTTCTCGTTGAAATATGCAATCGGCCTGTCTTCCTAACTCAAGACCGCTCCTATGGCAAACCCACTTACATCACATTTTACCTGAAATGTTTTCTGAAAATTTGGCAACACTAGAATTGGTTGCTCTGTAATCTTTCATTTCAATAAATTTAAACTCTTCTCAGCCTCTTCAGTCCAGTGAAAAGATTTATGTCTTTTTTTCACTATATCCATCATTGCTGCACTAATCCCACTGAAATTTCTAATGAATTTCCGGTAGAAACTAGCCAAACCATGAAAAATCCTCACCTCAAATACGTTCCTCGGTGATGGCCAATTCTTGATTACCTCCACCTTATCTGGATCCATCCTCAATTCATTTGCAGATATAACAAAACCCAAATAAATGAGTTATTTCTTCATGAATGAGGACTTTTTCATGTTTATCAGCAGCTTCTCTTGCTGTAATCTCTTCATCACAATGACCAAATGCTTCAGATGTTCAGCCTTTGTCTTGCTGAAAAAAAATATGTCATCCAGATACACGATGACAAATTTCCCGATGAACTCCTTCAGGACTTCATTCATCAACCTCATAAAGGTACTTGGTGCATTCGTCAAACCAAATGGCATGACAAGCCATTCATACAAACCTTTGTTTGTCTTGAATGTTGTTTTCCATTCGTCACCTTCTCTCATATGAATCTAATGATATCCACTCTTCAAATCTATCTTTGAAAAAAAAATTGGTCCACTTAAGCAATCCATCAGATCATCCATTCTTGGCAATGGGAATCTATACCTGATAGTTATCTTGTTAATGGCTCTTGAATCAGTGCACATCCTCCAGCCTCCGTCTTTCTTTGGACTGAGTACTGTCGGAACAACACATGGACTCAAGCTTTCCTTGACCAAACCTTTGTCCAACAACTCCTGGACCTGCTTCTTGACCTCCTCATTCTCCTGCGGCATCAATCTGTACGCGGCTTTGTTTGGTAAACTAGCTCCTGGTATGAGATCAATGTGATGACTCACGCTTCTCATCGGTGGCAATGAACGAGGTAATTCGTCCACTACAATATTAGCGAACTCTTCCAGCAGTTCCTGAACTTCTCTTGGAAAATCGTCCACTCTTGTGCTAGTCAGAACAATCCTCGGCTTTCTGACCAAAAAGAATTGTGGATCCTCCTTCTTCTTAACTTCTGTAAGAAGTTCCTTCCCACTCATGAGAACTACTGTGTTGCTCACTTCCGGTTTCACTTCCTTATCCTCAATTGGACACAACATATGAGTTATCCCATTCTTTTTCAGGGTATAGGTGTTCATCCTCCCATCATGAATTACATTTCTATCATATTGCCATGGTCTACCCAGCAATAAATGACAGACATCCATAGGAATAACATCACATAAAATTTTATCATTATATCTTCCTATCTTAATGTCAACTAAGCATTGTTTAGTGACATTTACCTGATATCCCTTCTGTAACCATGAAAATTTGTATGGACTTGGATGATCAGTTGTCTCCAGCTCCAATTTCTCCACCATCTCAGTTGAAACGAGATTATCGTTGCTTCCACTATCCACGATGACCTTGCATGCCCAACCCTTGGTCTTGCAAGCAGTCCTAAAAAGATTGTTCCTCTGCGTTGAGTTCTCCATCTCTTTCTCTGGCGTCAAAAGGACTTTCTGCATTACCAACGACCTTTCTCCTTCAGCATATTCTGCCTCAACATCTCACCTCTGTGCCTCGGCGATGTGAGTCTCTCCAGCTTCTTTCTTTTTATCTGGACACTCGAATGACTTATGTCCAATTTTCCCACATGTGAAGCATGTGATTACTCCACCTGTTCCTCTTCCTCTACCTCTGGTACGAGGAAACGTATTATTATCATCATATCCTCCTCTCTTCTTAGTATGTTGTTCTCTTTGCCCAACATATCACCCTCATTGCGAACTTCCACCTCTCTCTATCTGAGTCTGAGGTTTCTTCTAGTCATCCTTGGGCTTCTGGTATTTATCTTGGGCAACCGATTTGCCTTTTGGCTGACTTCTACCTCGGCCCCTCTGAATTTTTTTACGACTCAGCTTCTCCTCAGCTTTCAGAGCCAATTGGTAAGCATCCTCCACCGTTCAGATGGTTTCCATATTTAGTTCGTCCTGAATTTCATACCTCAGGCCATTCATGTACCTAGCCACCTTTTCATCATTGCTTTCATGATGACCTGCTCTGATATTCAACTTGTAAAATTCCTCGGTATACTCTTTCACTGTCATCAGCTTCTGTCTCAGGTTTTGCATCCTCCTGAACAAAGAAATTTGATAATCTCTAGGAATGAATTTTACCTTCATCTTTGCAATCATCCTGTCCCAGCTCTTAATTTTCTGCTTGCCTTGGCAACGCCTATCAACTTGCAGTTCATCCCACCACAAATATGCATGTCCTTTTAATCTTGTGACGGCATGTCTGACCTTCTTATCATCTTCGATATCTTCATAATCGAAGTAAGTGTCAAGAGCTCTAATCCAATCTAGAAGCTCTTCTGCATCCAGATTCCCTTCATAAGATGGAATGTCCATCTTTACCTTTGTACTCATTCTTGCAACAGCTTTTAGTAAGCGTTCACTCGCTGCATCTTCCGCTGGGATTTCTTCTCCTCCATGTCCAGCATCATCTTCATCTTCTGATTCACTGATGTCTCCTACATCATCTTTGCGCCTTCGTGATGTCTCCATGTCCTTCATTCTGGCAGGAAGATTTCGTATTTCTCTCTCCATGTCTAGATTCTGCCCTTGCCTACCTCTTTCTCTGGACAGTTCCCTTTCTCTAGACAATTCCCTTTCCTCCTCTGGATCGGGTGATTGTCTACCTCATCTCCTTGGCGGCATGGTGAATTTTCCCTTTTTCTCTGCTACAGAAAGTAAAGAAACTTTTCTATGCTCTGATACCACTTGACGTGTGTATCAGAGTGCTCTTTATCTCCTACCTCTCTTGCCTGAAATATACAGACAAGAATTCAACTCTGATACCACTTAACGTGTGTATTAGAGTGCTCTTTATCTCCCGCCTCTCTTGCCTGAAATATACAGACAACAATTCAGCTCCGATACCACTTGACGTGTGTATCAGAGTGCTCTTTATCTCCTGCCTCTCTTGCCTGAAATATACAGATAAGAATTCAGCTCTTATACCACTTGACGCAGGCGCACCCTCCCAGGGCCCGTCCGCTCTCACAAGACCTTCTCTTCCTTAGGCCCGAAGAACTCTAAGGTCCTTCTATTTCCCTATCGGGAAATCTGCACCCACAGTTCTCTTCAGCGCGATCCTCCTTTCTTTACTTTCAGAGGATCGAAACTTACAGCTTCGTGAGTTCGTTATTGACCGCTGGGCTCTCGGATCCCCGAGACCCAATGGTCAATCAAATCGCTGACTTTTCCCCCTGTCAGAACTTTTTCTCTATCGTGACTTCGCAACTCGCGATCTCGCAACTTCACGATCTCGCAACCTCGCCGTTTGAACCGTCGAACTTTCAATTGCGAACCCCCGAGGTGCGAGAATTCAATGAATTTTTGACTGCTATCTCCAGGCAACACGCGTCCACCCATCGACCATGTGGGTCCCGCCTTATGCCTTGTCACTCGCGCCCACACGAACCTCGGCACTTCAGGACTCGCGGATCCTAACGCCACGTATTTCGGGACTTCGCGCGGCGAGATCCTGATGACTTGATGCCACCTGTACTCCACTCGTCGACTCTGCTATGGCCCACACTATCCTCCAGCTGTCGGGATATCAATTCTCGCGATCTCGCAACTCCCGCGTCCAATTTCTCGGGTATTTTCTTGCGAGACTCTGATACGCGATCCCACGTGCGGATCCAATGGTCCTCCTATGTTTCGGATCCAACGGCTATTTCCTTCTCGCTTCTCACGATCTCGTGACTTTGAGCACCCAACACTTGGGCTCTTACCCAGCGAACTCCCGAGTTTGTGATATCATCGATCTCCGACACCTGTCCTCCTCAGATGGACAGCTCCTGTCTTCTCGCTACTTCTTGGACTTGAAAACCAACGACCCAGATTCTATCGGTCGATCCAACGGCTCTTGTCTTCTTGCTACTTCTTGGACTTGAAAACCAAGGGCCCAGATTCTATCGGCCGATCCAATGGCTCCTGTCTTCTCGCTACTTCTTGGACTTGAAAACCAACGACCTAGATTCTATCGGCCGATCCAACAACTATTCACCTTTCGCTTCTCGCATCCTCGTGACTTGGAGTACCAAACGTTTGGGCTCTCACCCTGCGAACTCCCAAGTTCGTGAAATCCCTTGATCTCTGCCACCTCTCCTCTTTAGATGGACGGCTCACAACCTCTCGCCACTTCATGACTTAGAGCACCCAACACTTGGGCTCTCAACCTGCAAACTTCCGAGTTCGTGAGATCCTTGATCTCTGCCACCTGTCCTCTTCAGATGGACGGCTCACAGCCCCTTGCCACTTCGCGACTTAGAGCACCCAACACTTGGGCTCTCAACCTGTGAACTCCCGAGTTCGTGAGATCCTTGATCTCTGACACCTGTCCTCTTCAGATGGACGGTTCATAGCCTCTTGCCACTTCGTGACTTCGTGACTTAGAGCACCTAATAACTTGCTTGCACCTCTGCAAGATTGAACGGTACTCGGAACTTCGTGAAATCTCCTGAGAGGATTTCGACCGTCCGTTCTTCCTTGTATAATCCATGAAATGAAAAAGAGTATCTCTCCATGAGATTCCTTCGCCGCTTTGCCAACCTGCGATGTTTCTTGCAACTTCAAGTCGCACTTATCTACGTTGATCTTCAACGACTCAGAGACCTATCCTTCCTGAGCTTCTCTAGATTACTTCAATCTCAATGAGGTTCTTTGAACGCACTCCTTGCGGAAAATCTATGAACACTTCAACTGTTCGAGCTTCCTTTGACTCTGCGTACACCTGCAGCAGCAGTCCTCCAAAGCTTCTACTCAGTTTCACGACTGAGACTCTCCTTAGCCTGCGCACTCCTTGCACGGCTTTAGCAACCCACTTTCACTTCTGAGTGCTTTGAGAACAAGAGTTTACTCTCTGAGCCTTTTGTCAATGCACTCCTCGCGGACGACTTCAACTGCACTCCTTGCAGGAATCCTCACTCAAAGGAGAAACAATTGTAACTCACCTCACTTCCTCTCAGATTTCAATCTCGACACATGAACTCATACACACAGCATTGATAACAAATGCATGATAGGAAGTAATTCTCATAAGTAGAGCATTCAACACACACACACACAGAGAATAACACAACATCCATGAATCTGAATCAACTTCTTCTATTAATTCAAGATCTGTACATGGGTGTTTTCTACAACCCTCTGCTATTCTCCTATGCTCTAGATTCTTCTTGCTCCTGTTAATTGTTACAATGATACAATGAGGGTGTCTATGTTCAGTTTTCCCTCTTCCTTCTAGAAGTATCTAATCTAAGAATTCAATTCTATCTACCTGCAACTACTACTATAAATGCCTCTGTCTATCTCAGACGAGAGCGTATGGCTCGAGGTCTGATTACATTCTTACCAAGGCACAAAATTAAATGATCTCATTTATGTTCAGTGCATCAACTTCAAGGGAAAATTTAAAAATTCAAAAACTTGTGCTGGACGTCTTCCAGCTGTCTTCTGCTTCCACGTTGGTTTTGCTTGTCGTGAGGGATGCTCCTGCATCACTAAAGGTGTTCACCCTCTATTGGAATACCTATGTTTTTGAACATGGTATCAGAGCCTGTTTGAAGATCCGCTCCCATTGTAGATCGAGATCGTGAAGATGGGTTTCCTCATCTCTTGTTTCTTCCATTTTCGTACATTTCTAGGCTGAGAGTACAATTCCATTGCATCTAGAGCACTCGTTTCAGTCAAAAAGATTTTTCATTTCATTCAAAAAGGTTTCCGTTTTCCCAAGATACGGTCATTTTAGTCAAATCTGGAGGTATAAAGCCTAGATACACCCTTTTTAAATTTTTGCAAAGTATTACTTTGGTTTTGTATTTTTTGTTTCTGGGTTGCTACTCTTTTAGATATGCATATTCTATTTTCTCTGCGTCCTATGCGATCACAGAAAATCAGAAACAGATAGAAAAAGGTGCATTTTCCGGGAAAGCTAATCGAGATCTAACCCTTGTTGTCATCAAGAAGTGAAATTTATTTCTTGTGTGAATTTTTTTTGTTATGAGCACACTCTCCAAGGACGTCAAAAACAACAACAACAAAAATCCTCCTTCTAAACACTACAATATGTTTTTCTAGCTCATTTGGTTAAAATTTCTTTATTAAGTAAGAGGTCTTCAGTTCTAGTCTCTTTATTGTTATTTTTTTTTTTAAGTTCATGCATCCATTGTAAAGTGTATTTCACTTAAAGTATAAAAACAAATCGTTATAAGTATCTTTAATATTTTATTTTAAAGTTATTTGTTTTTCATGCAACTTTCTTTTATAAAGTAACTTCATTGTAAAAGTGATCCCCGCTTCTTTTTATAAAAGTGGTTCACTTCATAAAGCAACTTATTTGTAAAAGTGAGGGCATAACTTTCATATATGAAGTCTGTTTTCAGTGCCGTTTTTTTTTTAATCCGCCTATTTTTTCGAGATCTTTCTATCCAGATAATGAGTTTCATTTTTTAAATCCATATTATTTGCATATTTAATATGGCTTCTTCTAGTGATATTTTTGTTACCAACACCAACTACTTCCAATGGAAATCCATTATGGAGGATTTATTATGAAGTAAAGGCATGCATCGGATTACCTTGGGAAATGAAAAATAACCCAATGATGATGAAAATAAAGTCAAATGGGATAATAAGAAGGAAAAAACACGTGGACTGATTGAAATGTCCATCTCTCCTGATTTAAGGTTCTACCTTCAAGAAATTGATGACCCCGATAAATCTTGGGAAAAGATTGAATCTGTGTTTGGAAAACAAAATATTATTCAAGCACATCAATTAGAAAATCAGATACCAACTTTAAGTCCAAATGATTTTTCTTGCATTGAAGACTATCTATCTAAGTTTAAAACACTTAGAATTTTATGTGAAGAGTGTAACATAAAGCTGGAGGAAGAGCGTTGCATCTATATTATTATTTATACACTATGTAGTGCATATTTTGTGTTTGTATCTACCTTTTATGCCATGAGAGAGGCTCTAGGGAAAGCTGATAAAAAACCCACTCTGGAGTCCTTTTTTGATGCCTTGATTAGAGAGAAATATAAGCTTGTACAACTAGGAGTGATCAACACTGCAGGTGACTCCAACAAAGCCTTAGTCTCCCAACAGAAAGAGAAACCCAAGAATCCAAAGAAGCAACATCCTCACCACAACATCAAGAAGAACAAGGGTCCCAAACCCACTCAGACAACTTCAGCTTCTAATGGTGACAAATGAGAAAAATCTAAAATTAAGAAGACTGACATACATTGCAACTTTTGTGGGAAAGATGGTCATGATGAATACAAATGTTTCAAGAAGATGAAAGCTTTAGAAGCAATGATTAAGAAGTACACCATCAATATTGATACTATTTCTTCTTCTTCTTCTCATGGAAGTGCACTTTCTGCTTCTGGTTTCTCCTTCAATGCAACTTCTACTTCTTTTTATGATGATTGTCTTATTGATTATGAAGAATATTATCATATGGCTAAAGGTAAAGCCATATTTTCTTCTCTAAATGAATGTAACACCAAGAAAATATTTGTTGGTGATGATAGATATCTTAGTTTTGTAGGATCTGGAACAGTTCAGGTAGATAATGGTCATTTCAATGATGTATAATGTGTTCCAAGTCTTTCATGTAACCTTCTATCAGTATATCAAATCACTCATTCATGTGAAGGTAAAACCATAGAGTTTTCACCTTACCAAGTTGTAATCAAGGATATAAAAGATCCTGGACATGTTCTTGCAACTAGAATTGTTGATGATATTACCAGGTTGTACAATTTTGAAAACTTTGGGTCATCCTATTTTCCATTAGTTTTTGTTGCTCATAGTGAAGACTTGAGAAAACTTTGGCATGAGTGGTTTGGTCACTAAACTAACGTTGATTGCAACAACTATGTAATCAACATATGGTGACTATTATTCCTCTTTTTTCATGCAGAGATGGTGTTTTTTCTGGTTGTGTTCTCGGCAAACATCATCGTGACAATTTTGACAAACGTGCCTCTTGACATCCCTCGGGCCCTTTGCATCTTGTTCACAGTGACTTGTGTGGTCCACTTTCTTCTCCTTCTTTTTCTAGGTGCAAATATTTCTTAAATTTCATTGATGACTTTTCCGAACATACTTGGGTTTACTTCTTAAAATTTAAGAGATAAGTTTTTGACAAGTTTCTGGCCTACCAGGACCTTGTAGAAAAGAAATCTAGACATCAAATTCAAAGGTTAAGAACATACAATGGAGGAGAATATGTGAAAAATAATTTTACAAGTTATTGCACTACATAGGGCATCTAAATGCAACACACTGTTCCATATACACCACAACAAAATGGCGTTGTTGAGAGAAAGAACCACACATTAAAAGAAATGGCTAATTGTATGATCCACTCTAAGGGATTAAGTCTAAATTATTGGGAGGAAGCCATCAACTATGCAAATTAAATAGTAAATTCACTCCCTCAAAGGATCTTAAAAATATAACACTGGAAGAAGCATGGACTAAAATTAAACCAAATGTAAGTCACTTTTGTGTATTTGGAAGTATAGCATGGGCTCACATTCTTGATGAGAAAAGGAAAGCATTTCATTCTAAAAGTGAGAAGTGTATATTGGTTGGTTATTATATGGATGTCAAAGGTTACATAATTCTTCAACCACATTGTAATGAAATTATTATTAGAAGAGATGTTAAATTTGATGAAAATCTCTTGGCCTGCGAGTCTAATTCGACGATTGTGCCTTTTTCGGCATGTGATCCATCTTCAAAGTTTGTGCCTTCTTCTGTTCCTATTATGGTTTCTTCTTCAAATGATGATAGTGAGGATGAAAATCCACCTCCACCTGATCACCTTCGTCCAGATGAGTCCATTAAACCTGAACCAACACCAACAACATCGCTTCCTATATGGGTCTGTTCAACACGAGAAACAACTGGTGATCTTATCGTTGATCCTTCAGATCAACGTCGGACATGTTAACAGTTCCAATGAGACTCTTCTCTTTTGGATAAAGTTTCAAAGAATCATGATCCAAAGACATTTGCAAAAGCTTTAGGTCATCGAGATTGGGATACAACAATGAATGAAGAGTATCGTTCTTTAATGGAAAACGATACTTGGGATCTTGTACCTCCTCCGAAAGGAAGAAAAGTTGTCATATGTAAATGGGTCTATAGAACTAAGTATGCATCAATTGGAAGTGTTGAAAGTCACAAAGCTCGACTAGTTTCCAAAGGATTTTCCCAAGTTGAATGAATTAACTATAATGAAACCTTTTCCCTTGTCACCAAAATGAATTCCATGTACCTTGTTATTTCCCTTGCTTCCTCACATAAATTGGAGGTCCATCATATGTATGTTAAATATGTCTTCTTGTATGGGGATTTGCAAGAATAAATCTACATGGAACAACTTCCTAGCTATGTCTAGAATGACTCTAGAATTGTTTTTCTCCTTAATAAATCTCTTTATGGTCTTAAGCAATCTCCCCGAGCTTGGTATGCCAAAATGGACAACTTTCTTATTGACACTGGATTTTCTAGATGCCATTCTGATGCTAATGTTTATAAAAAGAAAGTAGGAAGCCATCTCATAATGCTTGTCCTTTATGTTGATGACCATATCCTTATTGGTAGTGACTCCAAACTTTTAAACCATGTGAAAACCAACCTTAAGAAGAAATTTGAAATGACAGACTTAGGTTTTTTTCACTATTTACTTGGACTCCAAGTTTTACAAACCAAGGAAGGAATTTGTTTTTCCCAGTCTAAGTATGCTTGTGACCTTCTTTATCACTTCCACATGGAATATTGTAAACCAACCCCTTCTCCATTCTAGTATGGAGTCAAGATTTATGCCACCTGTACTTCTCCCAAAGTTGATGCCACTTTGTATCGTCAGTTAGTTGGTAGCCTCTTATACTTGACTCATACCCATCCCGATCTTTCCTTTGTTGTTGGTATTTTTTCTCGGTATATGAAAACACCCCATGAAAGCCATTGGAAAGAAACTAAAATGATCCTTCGGTATGTACGGGGTACAATTCAATTTGAGATACATTGCATTTCAGGGGGGACTCCTTTATTGGTTGGTTTCATTATTTCATATTGGGTCGACGACCCTGATGAACATAAGTCTACTACAAGTTATACTTTCAGCCTTGGTTTGGGAACTGTCACTTGGGACTGTAAGAAACAACAAGCTATTTGTTAAGACACAAATCATGGCACATTACCCCTTAATTAGGGCATATTACATTAGTAATGTTATTTTATTTATGTCATCTTGGGTCCATTAGTTGTAATTGTACCTCCTAGTCTCCTATATATACCAAGGATACCTTTTCATTTGGGATCATCTTGTATTTGAAAATTTATGTGGTGTATAAGGATGTTTTTCCCTCAAAGAGGCTTATTCTATGAAATTCTCTATTTTTCAAGGCCTTGAGTACTTATTCTGATGTTTTTTTATGCTATTTTGATATTTGGTTCTTAACATTTGGTATCAGAGCTCAAGGTCTTCGGGTTTCACTACTACATTCGAGACACCTTGGAATTTTAGCTATAACTTTGTTTATGCAATGTTTCATATGGAACCCATTGGAGGATATTTTTTAGATGGAGCAAGGTACATGGGGTTCAAATTTCATCTCATGAGACCTTATACTTTAGGAGATATAGCCTGTGTAAGATAGGGCTTTGGAATCATCTTGAATTTAGTCATGGTGGAATTTTCACTATAATATTTTTTCTATAATGTTTCAGACCTTTAAACCTAGAGGATATTCATAGAAATTATCAAGGTAGATGTGATAAAAATTTCAGCATCTGGGTCATCCTAATTTTGTAGATACACCTTGTGCAAGATAGGGTATTTGACTAGTCATAGTAACTAGTCTCAAACATGTCTTCCAGGTAAAACAATGATATCTTCTTTAGTGAGTATCTAAATTGAGTGAGACCAGTTGCATTGGATTGTGGACAGTATGTAGTATTTATGGTACAAGTTTTAGAATAAAATATCAGATATTGTGAGTGATCTTGGAACACTTTACAAGTACGCTCTCTTGGAAGGGACAAAAACCAGAAAGCTGTGGGGAAGTTACAATAACTTCCACTTGGCACATCCAATTTTGATCAGACATGTGGCATTGAAGAGAAGGTGTATTAGAGAACTACAAAAATAAAGTTTTAGACCTAGAAGGGTCGAAATTTTGGAGATACAGTAGAAGAAAGATCGTCTAGCAGAACCACATCAAAATCAAGGTTTAAAAGTGATACTTGGTCAACATGCCACCAAAAAAGGGAACTTCTACACCAAATAAGCCTCCAGACAGGCCTACTTGAACTCTTGATGAAGGTGAAGAAATGTGCAGGGACATAAATGATTTACAAAAGAATATAGTAACAAAATATGAACTACAAGGGATGATAAATTCAACTGAAGCTAAGTTGGAGGCAATAATGGATACTAAGATGGATGGTTTAAAAAGGGAGATCATGGAAGGATTGAAAAAATTCCTAATAGAGAGGACACCTGAAAGTGAAAATGTATCCCATGAAATTCTTGATGAGGACACAAGGAATATGAATCAAGAATGGAGAAACTCCAACTTTGGGTTGAAGACCAACCACTTTCCTAATATGGATATGAGTAAGTTTGATGGAAAGGATCCAATCACATGGATACTTCAGATGGAACAATTATTTGATCTACATGATGTGCCACATACACAAAATCTACGAATTGCTTCTTTATATTTATAACCCAATCAATTTGTGTGGTATCGATGGCTTTGTTCCTTCAAATCACTCTTCACTTGGACAATTTTCATTGAAGAAATGATAACACACTATGAGGATACAAGGAGCAATACCTTCTTTAGCCAATTGATAAATCTCAAGAAAAATGGTTTAGTTGCAGAGCACATTGATAACTTCCAAAGATTGAATATAAAGGTAACAAATATTCTATATGAGCACCTGATTAATGTACACATAGGAACTTTAAAGGATAACATTCAACATGAGGTTCACCTTTGGGAACCCAAATCATTGGAGAATGAATTCAGGGTGGCGAAAAATGTTGAAAGTAAAAATATGTATATGGATACTAGAAGGACCACTCCTAACATCTATCGAGAGAATAATGCTCCTTCTTCTAAAACACCTCAACCTACAAGGTTGACACCTCAACAATTGGAGGAAAGAAAAGAAAAATGTTTACACTTTAATTGTGACAACTAGTACAATAAGGGACATAAGTGTGGTGAGAATAAATTATTCTACATAGATTGTGAAGGGGAAGAAGAAGAAGAAGAAGAAACATCTCAAGATGAAAACATAGAAGATATTTCTTCTGAAGAGTTGACTCCCACAATATCATGTAATGCATTGGCTGGATTTATCACTCCTCAAACCCTCAAGATTGAAGGATATATCAAAAAGTAAAAGGTAATAGTCCTAATTAATTCTGGTAGTACTCATAATTGAATTAACTATAAATTATCCAAATCTCTCAATTTCTTTATATATCCAACACGAGAGTTTCAAGTAATGATTGCAGATGAGGAACTATCAATATCTCAGGAAAATGCAATAAGAACAATCTTACTATGGGGGAATATGTAATGAATAGTCCAATGAATACTATACCCATGGGTGGTGTTGATGTCGTACTAGGAGTCCAATGGTTACAATCATTAGGAACAATGTATTTTGATTTTCAAGAAATTTTTGTTAGCACTAAGTAAATTGTCTAGGTTGAGGAAGCAACTCACAAAGGTAACCATAGAACCACTTTCGAACTGAAACTAGCCCTTTCTGTTCAGAGAGGAATCTCTCTTTGCACTTGGTCTCAAAAGGTAGGTTTTATTTTGAGGATCGGAGGCTAGATATTGGATTAGATGAAGGTGTGTTTAAGGTTTGTTGGAAAGAAAGAAAGGAACTTGTTGGGAAATGGAGTCAATTTTTTGAAAGCAAATGAAAGCAATGTCTGATAGGTAGAACTCTAAAGGAAGAAAAGGCTAGGTAGGAAATGATCTTTCAGTTTTTTAATTTGATGTTATAGAATGGAAGAAATAGGAAAATTCATAACAACATTCAGAGCACCATTAAAGATGAATTTGGATGAGTTAAGAAGGAAATAACAATGTTCAAATTGCTAGAGTCTAAAGCATCATTTGATATGAATTTCAGACCATTTGATATCCAATTTAAACATATAAGTATGAGAATATGAAAGATAAATAAAACAAAAATAACATGCATGAAAGGAACACAGACTTCATGTCATCACCACTATAATTTTTGGTATGAAAAAGCTTTCGACAACTACACTAGTTTTTCATTCAAATTCAAAAAATATGTACAATGTTCAATACAAAATTGTCCTTTGTGCTTCTGCCAACCACTTTGGACCTCTCTCCTCATTAAATATATATACAAATATCATATTATAGCCTAAGGAGGTCGAAATCCATCCTTTTCCAAAGATAGAGAGTTGTTACAATAGCTTAGGAAAAAATATTTTCCAAAAATCTGCTCATATCCTACTATCTAGGTTTTGATTTTTAACCAACTAAAAATGTGCCAACTGAAGATAAAATCATGGAATATGATAGGAAAGTATCCAAGATTCAATATCCATATCAATTTTGGATTCACCTTGCTAATTTGGAGGTCCATCGAGTCAAATTTAAAATATTTTAGAACTTTGTCATCAAATCTGGCTTGGTGAAATTATGGAAAATAGGCCTCAAAGATAATTACATATCTTCCAAATAATAACACATGTGTAAAGAGAGAGAGAGTTTTTTCTTATGGGGTCCATGATTGACAAAAAACTCTTTTGGTTTTAAAAAATTCTTCTCCAGCTCCTCAGAATATGTGCCCAAAGATGATGACTAAAATAGGAAAACCTTAAATGCTTAAATCTGGAAAAATGCGACGTAAAGATTCATTCAAATCTCTCAAACTATGAAACATGTGTAAAAAATAAGAGAGGTTTTTTTTATTGAGTTCATTCTTGACAAAAAACTCTCTGGATTTTTCCAAACTCCTCTCCAGTTGGTGAGAATATGATCTTGAATTTTAAAACTAAACTGTCATTTGCGTAGTGTGTTGTTGTAACACGCTATGTAACTGAAACCTACATCAATTACGTAGCGTGCCCTACAGACTTTGCGTAGTGAAGATTGTTTTTACATTGTGTCCACCTTTGTTTGACTTTGGATGATATATTATCATGGTTGATGGTGATGGTGACCTCATGATGATGATAAGGCATCCTAGAACGCCTTCAACCTTCCTCAAAATGTCATCTGCCTCTCAAAACTTCAAAACCCTAATGTGCCTTAATATTGCAAAGAATGAAGCCAAACTACATCTGATTGATGACCTACTTTTGTCGATGTATTCTCATTGACTATTTCATCATCACTCACCTTTATGATCTTTGAGTGCACCGTTGAATAATTTGACAACTTACACAACGAACTTGTGTAGAGACCTTGGATGAAGGATTTGCAAGTTGTAGAGAGGAGAAACGATGCTTGGAGAGTTTGTTGCATGAAAAATGGAAGGGGATAGATATTCATAAGTTGAGAAAAGATGATTTGAAATTTGATTTGATTGTGTTGGAGTGATATGATAGTTTGTGTAGCATTGAGGAACTTGCGCAACGAGTTTGCGCAACATGTGTACTTTTTGCAAGTCAAGTCCCATAAGCATTTGAAAGATATAAAATATGCCATAATAAAATTTGATGACTCTTTTCCTTTCATAATGTTTCACAATGTCCCATGATATCCACAAAAAACCCTTCCACTTAGACTTATGACTTGAATCTTTTTGGCATGCCATTTGATGGTTTATAGCAATAATGACCCACAGACCTTGAAACAACTCATGAGACACAACTCTTTGACAAACCTCTAACTGTACCTTGAAAATAATGACACTAACATTTGGCTCCAATGGGGATGTTGTCCTCCCCGTGAGGCAACAAAGAACAACATACCATGTGCCTTATCCATTGGGATGTTCCAACCTCAACACCGTAATATGCAAATTGACCCGCTCCTTTCAAACTGAAACCAAACTACAACCCAAATTGAGAATGACAACTGTCAATTGTAAAATGAAAAATCAATTGAAAGTGCACTACTAAAAAAGATGCTCAGAGTGCTAATATTATTCAGGAACACTCCTACCTACCCTAAGTTAATTTTTAAGCTATTTGATTTGGTGAAATAAAAAATCCAATGCAACCATATAACAACTTTGTCAATTATTTCACTTCCTTTCTTACACTCCTTCAGAGGCAAAATGAGAAGCTTACTTAACAACAATTCCAATGAAAAATTGCAAATAGATTCAACTTTGACAAAATTAAAAAACTTAGGCCCACTTGATGACTCCAAGAAATCTGCAAAAGGATCCTCAAATGAATACAAAAGACAATCATACTATATCAACCCTTCAACTGCATCTTTGCTTTCATGCAATTTCAAGTGTTGATTGTCATAAAAGGACTGAAAATATGCATTGGAAAATTGTAATAAAACATCTTTTGGCAACAAGGATATAGCTGATTTTGACACTAACTCATGATCATCTGCACTTCCAGCCTTACAACTGATCATAGGCTGCAAATTGTGACTATTGAAACCCTCCATATAATCAGCTACTGGGTCATGAAAACAAGAGGAGATTGTTGCAATTTGTTGTCAATTTTCCCCATTGAGTCTAGATGACTTTGCATCAGCCCATACTCCTCAAATTCATTAATGGTTTCAAAATTTTCTCTCGACAATTCAAATGAAAAAAAACATAAAGGCAAAGAGTTACCTTCAATGGATTCACATTTTTCATCATATTCAATGAAGTAACTATGATATATGGGCTTAGTGATTTCATCGGACTGCTGAAAATGAACATTTTTTTATCACAAGAATACATCTAATTGCAAATATAAACTGATAAAATTCCCCATATACAAAGCCACATGATCATTTTTTGATAGAGAACATGCAATTGCTTTCTATGGAAATTCAGCCTCATAGTCATCATTGTACTCATCATACTTGGGAAAATCATCGACATCTGCAATGCCATCAATGAAAAACATAGGGAAAACAACTTTCTCTTCAACAACATGATCTACCAACTCACTTTCATGATTGTCTTGAAGTGAATACATAAAATAATCATCTTCTAGCTCATGGTGATATGGATTCAAATTTGAATCAACATCATAACAATTCGGGCCAACAACTTCTTCTTTAACAGGTAAAATATAATTTTATGCAACATTATCAACATTAAAAACTTCAAGAACATGCATAATATTATCAACCTTCTGCTCAACATTCAGATCAGTTGTTTGTTGTTCATGTTCACTATCATATTCTTCAACAACCAACTCTTTGTCCTCAATCTGATCTGAAAACTTTCGACAAGCTTGTAAATTGTCTTCAACCTCTTGGGCATCAATGAACATTTGTTGCAAGGTGACAGACTTCCTTTCCAAAAGAACCAAAGAAAGGCCCGGTGGAAAGTTGTTTCATAGTGAATCTTGGCAGTACCTTCAGGTGGTTGAATCTCCTTAGGCATATTGTAATAAATACTAGCAAACCTCCTATTGAAACTTGAGATAGTTTCATCTTTATTTCTCCTTATGGCATAAAACTCTGAAAGGAAAAGATTCCATGGAGTCCTCTCACCCCAAAATTCCAAAAAGACTTCTCTTAATTTATCCCATGAACTAATTGACTCAAGTTGCAAATGCCTGAACCATATTTTGGCATCCCCTTGTAAGGACTGAGAAAAGGACCTCATAGACACATCATCATGTTCAATCTCAAAAAGTTCTATAAAATGCTCAAATACTTGAATATGTTTTTCAACTA
>JASDQU011404278.1:42907-57703 GCA_032191745.1 Picea mariana
CTTGTATTTGGAAATTTATGTGGTGTGTAATGAGGTTTCCCCCTCGAAGAGGCTTATTATCTGAAATTCTCTCTTTTTCAAGGCATCAAGTACTTATTCTGAGGTTTTTTTATGCTATTTTGATATTTGGTTGTTAACACTATTGCACTTTCTTTAGTAGAAGCAGAGTATTGAGTAGCGGTAAATGCAATTCAAGAATCCTTGTGGCTTCAATAGATCCTTTCAGAGTTTGGATTCCAGTAGCAGCATCTGACTAGCCTTTAGTGTGACAATCAGAGTGCCATCAAGCTTTCCAAATACCCAGTTCAACATCAACGCAAAAAACACATCGAGCTACACATGCACTTCATCATAAATCTCATTCATGCTCAAGTTATTGAAGTGCTCTTTTTCCCTACAGAAGATCAAGTTGCAGACATTTTCACAAAGTCTCTTACATAAGCAAAGTTTTCCAAACTTCGATCTATGTTAGGCATTCAAGAAGTTGTCCTTAAGGGGGGATAGGCTCTAATTCCTCCTTCCTTCTCCTATTGTGTCACTATTCTAAATCCTTCAATCCTATCCCAAGTTGTTCTTAATGGGGGATGTTAGAATATTTAAACACTTAGGAGTTAGTTAATATCTACTTGGTGTAATGTGTCATTAGGTAAAAGTGTGTTTCTTAGTTTGTTTCTTTAGTATGCACTAGTATGCATTTGTAGTTATGAAATTCAATAATCATGATATGTTCCCAACACAGAGTGATCTGACGGTTCATATTCTTGTATATCTTAATGGATAAATTGATCTATGGCTTAGCACCCAATTGGTCCATGATCTATATTTCAAGAGCATGGAGGGTCATTTTCCGATGATCGATTTTGATAAACTCTCTTGTAAAATATCTATGTAATCTTTTTTCTTTTGCATTAATAAATTGCTCCAAATGGCCATGTTGGCTGGGGCCATGGATGCTTCCTTATAGGGGTTTTACCATGTCAAAATATCGGTGTATTAATCTTTAATATGGTTGTGTGAGTGGTTACTAAAGGTGTTCATCCTCTATTGGAATACTTGTGTTTTCGAACTGTCTTTTCCTAAATGTTGCATACTCATCTCTGACATGTTAAATGTAGTAAGTGTCCCACCAATCTTTGACATGGGGAAGGGACTTAAGGAGCTTGAAGGTGATATTCTAACTGTCATAAATTTTTGAACATAGTAATAACCCTTTCATAGACTTAGCCATTTCTCCAAATCATCTCGATATATTTGGACTTCAAATAAAGGAATTTCAAAGTTAAATTGTACCTTAAAGGGCATCATACCTTTGAAGTGACTTCTTGTTGAAGGTGTCTTCATTATCAAATGATATGAGAAAAATCACTCATCATAACATTCATATATTATGTGAGGGTTTCCTCTAGCAATATCTTGATAGGATCTTATGCTCCATCGTCTTTTCTTTGACCCACCATGGGATTTCACTTAGGCCTATGAGGATGGTCTTCACCAATTTCGGTTAGTTAGAGGCCTAACTCCCTTACCTTGACCTCATTAGGGACATGCAAAAAAAATGATAAAGAGTAGAATTATATGATACCACTGATATGGATTATGTGGAGAACAAAATGAATATATAAATATATATTGAATCACACAAAGTTATTGTAGAGAGCATAATAATACGATTAAACCCAAATTCTATTAATGAATGAAATAGAAAACCACTAGAGTATGAAAAGCAATACAAATTGGCTAGAATTATGGTGGATTATATTTGAATAGAGATGTGTTGGATACACTCATTCACAAGAAGAAATTTACAAGAGGCCGAAACCTCCTTTTAACATAACGTATAAAACCATAAGAGGAAAAACACCCTAAATATCTAAAACCCTAACCCTAGGAGATGAGGTGGAAAACTTCATGGGGTCATAACTTTCACATACAAACTCCATTTAGGACATGTATTGGACCATTACAAAGCTTATTCTATGCTCTATCTGTTTGGTTGGCCCCACAATCGAAGATTTTTTGGCCATGTGAACTTCTAAAATGCATGGGAAATGTTTTAAAAATGTTTTGGAAGTTCAAGACCTGCAAAACGATAGTAGAATTTCCAAGATATAGGGCCATTATGAGCTAGTGGAAGAGGTGGGTGGACACCAATATCCAGTTGGATGAGGGCCACCTTTGAAAATTATTAATTTCGTCTCATTTATTTATAACAACATATTTTGAAAGACTAAATCTAACCCTCACATCAATTGTAGGTCCATTGTGAGTCTATGAATTAATAATAAGTGAGGATTTAAATTTCTTATGATAAGGGTTAATGAATTTAAATTTCTTATGACGAGGGTTAATGGGTTTGTTCATGGATTCTTAATATGATGTGATATATGTATGGCTTGAATGTGAAACTTGTTAAAAATAAAATATATTTATTTACCTTTGTGTGTTGTTGTGTACATGAGGGAGCACTAATTAAAATGATTGTTATAAAATTTTAGTGCTTCAATAGGTTAAAGGTTCAAAACCCAATGGGTTATGTAATTCATTCATAGGTGGAAAGGATATGATCCCCATTGATTTTGAATAATTTAAAGCTTTAGGGCCATCCATAGGTGGTCTTGAGTCAAGAGGGTTTCAAGAGATAATTCACCCATGGATGCCAAAACCCTAAGATAAATCCTAATGCATACAGTTTTTGGGTCCATGTAGATCATGAGAATTCAAATACATTGTATGTCTAGTAAAGGAAACACCTAGATCATGAGAATTCAAATACATTGTAAGTCCAATAAAGGAAACACCTAACAACCTAATAGTCTGGATGGAGGACACATGRATGATGAAAATTGAGAGCTAAGGTTAAAGGTTCAAAACCCAGTGGGTTATCTAATTTTTTCATAGGTGGAAAACATATGATTCCATTGAGTTTGGATAATTTAAATTTTTAGGGCTATCCATAGGGGGTCTTGAGTCAAGAGATTTTGAGGAGATAATTATCCCATGGATTCCAAAACCTTGATACAAATCCCATTGCATTAAGTTTTTGGGTCCATGCGGATGAAGAGAATTCAAATACATTGCAAGTCTTATAAGGGAAACACCTGACAACCTAATAGTTTGGATGAAGAACACATGTATGATGAAAATTGAGAACCAGGTTAGTTCCATGAGATCCAGAGTATTTTAGGCACTAAATGAGAGCGACGATATAGTAAATAAATGTACATAGATATCTCATATATCCAATAATATAACAAAAATATATCAGAGATGCAACCATAAACAAAGAGATACAATAATACACAATTTCTATTAATGAACGAAATGTACAAAGAATGTAAAAATACAGAGTGAAAGACTTGCTAGAATGGTGGAAGCTTATCTATGAGAAGATATGTGATGGATACTCACATTCGAAAGAAGATGATCGTTACAATGTGGCTCCAAGGCCTTTTTAAAATAAATAAAATCCAAAACCCTAACCCTGGAAGATGAAAATCCAATAGTTTTGTGGACCTTGTTTTGGGTAGTTTGGTGTATCAACTTCTCGGGGGTGTAACTTTGGAATATGATCTTCGTTTGGGGTGCACGATAGCTCATTCGAAAGTTCTATCCGAGGAATACACATGTTGTCATCACACTCTGGATAAAGTATACAATTAGATTGTGCTGAGCCCTAAAAACGTTGTTTAGAGCCTCAAAACAACCCTGGAAGTTCGAGACCCAAAAAATAGAAAACAAAACTCCCAAGGTGGAAGACTGTTTTTCGAGCCAGTGGAATAGGTGGGTGGCCAACGATATCCACCTGGATCAATCCTCCCTCTTTAGGAAGAAATGGTCTCCATTGCATTGAGTTCCCGGGGGGGGAGGTGGAATCATTTGTTGAACATGAGCCTTGGTGAGCTGCTTGCCTTTCTCGAGATGTTGTGTTGCTTAGTTTGTTGAAGGATGCCACAAACTTGTTGTTGGCACGGTTGAGTCTATTTAACCAGTCGAGCTACATGAGATGACTGTGTGTAGAAGGAATCTTTTCACTTTGTTGCAACCTTGTCGACCTGCTTCTGTTGGATAGAAGGTGCTTGGGCCAAGGTTGTACTGGTTTCAGTGTATTTCTGTTCCCCTTTTGAACAGATTGTGAAGAAGCTGAATTTTTTAGTATGAGATACTACCTTGCGGCAGTGTTTAGGTCGGACAATAGTTGGAACTACCTCTGATATTCTGTAGAGATGACCCCCCAGAGTAACAATGACACTACGGGGTCGAGACTCATAAACATCATGGCGCTTCCACATATATGGCTATCCCAAGAGAGCATCATAGACATCTAGTGGGGAAACATCACATAATACCTCATCCTTGAAGGGTTGGATGTCGTATGACAATCGACACTGTTGGATAACACAGAGATATCGTCCCTAGCGAAGCCACCTGATGTTGTATGGTTGCAGGTGTAGTGTTGTCGACAATAAATATTGTTTGACGACCTCTGATGAGATGAGGTTCTTCTAGCTTCTACTATCAACAATAAAATGCAGCGGGGTCCCCTTCACCCACATCTGTGAATGAAAAAGGTGCTCCCCCTCTTGAGAATCTGTTGGTTCTTCTAGTTAAATTGTTGTAGTCGTGACAATAGTAGTTGGGTCTGTGTCGATGATCTTTCTTCTACCAGTATTTTATGAATCGGATTCTGAATCAGGGTTTGAATCCGTGTCTTTGATCTCGGCCACCAATGACTGTTTTGAGCAACATTCATCTGTGTTGTTCCATGGAATTTTGTGGAAATCACACTATTTTCCAGTTCCTTCTTCATCTTTCCATTACCCTTCTTTTCCTATGGCTTGGACTGGTTTTCTAAAGGTTGGTTGTTAGGGCCATATTTACCATACTTTGGTTGTTGCGAATTTGCAGACCTGAACTCCCGCTTGTTTTGGTGCTTAAATTTCTGCTCAATTTTCACAGCATATTGATAAGCAACACTGAGTGATGAGATGTATAGAAAATCAATTTCAATTTGGATGTATCTATGTAGAACCCCACGTTATTTCAGAACCAAATGTTTGTCAGAGTCTTTGATACCCAACTTGGTGTGAAAGGTATGAAAGGTATTGGTGAACTCAAGCATTGCTTGGCCCCTCTCTTGACGCAGCGTGGTCCATCTCATGCATTGGTATTCACAGTTTCCAATAGGGTAATATTGTTCCTTGACCGCATCAACAAAAAAATCCTAAGTGGGCTCGACCCCATATATTCTAGACTCCTCAGTGGAAATTTTCTCCTAGTAAGTTTCCCACCAATGTTTGACATGGGGGAGAGCCTTAAGGAGTGCGAAGGTGATCTTTTCCCTGTCGAAAAAATTATGAATAGATAAATATCCTTCTATCATATTTAACCATTTTTATAGGGAATTTGCATCTATCTGTCCTTCAAATATGGGAATACCAAAATTAACTTGTACCTTGAAAGGAGATGTGCCTCCAAAGTGGATTCTTGATGAATATGCGCCTTTTTTCATCGGAATTTATTGAAGGATGTGGGAAAAATTCTCCATCATTTCGTCCCTCTGTCGCGTGAGAGCTTTCTCAAGCAACAAATTAATATAATCTTCTGCTCTGTCATTTTTATTTTCTTCTGCCATAGGGGGTTTCTTGGGCGTGCGAGAGCAATTTTCCTCAATAGAGACATGCTTGAGACCCAACTTGTTATACTCAGACCTCATCGGGGACATGCACTGAAAAACGATCAAGAGCAGCCTGCTCCGATACCACTGATTCATATTATTTTCGGCATAAAATGAGAGCAGAGATATAATAAAGAAATGTACAAAGATATCTCAGATATCCAATAATATAACAAAAATATATCAGAGATGCAACCATAAACACAGAGATACAGTAATACACAATTTCTATTAATGAGCGAAATGTACAAAGACTGTAAAAATATGGAGTGAAAGAGTCGTTAGAATGGTGACATTTTATCTCTGAGAAGAGATGTGATGGATAATCACATTCAAAAGAAGATGATAGTTACAATGAGGCTCCAAGGCCTTTTTAACATAAAGAAAATCCAAAACCCTAACCCCCAAAGATGAAAATCCAACAGTTTTGTGGACCCTGTTTTGGGTAGTTTGGTGTATCAACTTCCCGGGGGTGTAACTTTGGCATACAATATCCGTTTGGGGCACACGATAGCTCTTTGGAAAGGTGTATCCGAGGAATACAATTTTTCTTGTCACAATCTGTCTAAACACTATAGTGTGACTGTGGTGAGCCCTAAAAACGTTGTTTAGAGCCTCAAAACGGCCCCGAAAGTTTGGGACCCGAAAACTAGAAAAACAAATGTCGAGGTGGAAGACTATTTTTCGAGCCAATGGAATAGGTGGGTGGCCACCGATATCCACTTGGATCACCATGAAATCATAATGAAGTAAACTATTCCAACTCAACATGTTGAGAACCAATCATATTTTTACATGGGGAAAGATGATTTCAAGAGACTAGTTGGAATGACATGTGGCACAAATATCTCATGAAACATCAACATATGAGATTATATTTAAAATGTAGTGTAATATAGATGGGAAATTTAGGAGAGGCCATTCGGTAGGCCAAAATCCCAATAGGGTCAAATTTTCTAGGCATGAAGGATTCCTTCATTCATCCAAATGTCAAACCCTCAAAGAAAGGTAAAAATATTTTTGGGTTTTGGGCATCATGGGTTTTGATTAAGGTATTTTGAATTTCCTCATTTGGATACTCTAGTATGAAAAATCCCTTCCTAGATTATATTGAGTAAAATATTTGGATTTGTGGGATAAGGTAAAGTGGTAGGGGAAAATAAATCCAAAGAGAAAAACACCCAAACACTCAAATGACCAAACACTTGGATGGAGGCCACCCAAATAGGTGAGATTAAGGTTCAAACCATATGCCATATTCTAGGTCAATAGACATGTGGCTCCACATTGGCAGTAAGAGAGAATAATGAAGTTTCAAGTGACATATCGTAATCAACATGCAATGATCGTATGAAGATGCCATACGTATATAGGTTGTACACATGGAATAATTGAGGATTACCATGTGGAAGATGGATGCCCATTATTATGACTTGGAAATCCCAAATGGGTTCATATTTTTTACCCAAACAATAATACATGGCAATGAAGGATTTCCCCATCAAATTACATTTTATAAAGGATTAAGGTCCATGCGCAATGGAAGGATCAAGGGGTTTCCTTCTTGCCCTCTAGACGCTTGATGATCGATGCCCAAAAATAGTTATAATGCATAAATTGTTTGGGTCCATAGGTTATCAAAGAATTGGGAGGATATTGAGTTATTTTATATTCTTCGTTTGCAGATTCCTAACATCTAAGTTGTATTTCATAAAATATTTTGGATCTATTTGTCCCATTTGATGAAAATACACTATTTTTAAAGACTCAAGGCATGGACACATGTCCAATAGGTGGTAGACATGTGGGATGATCCAAAAGACAATTTGTATCATGTTGAACCTATGCCCACTAGACACATGGAAAATGAGTGGTCATATAGTGATAAAATGGACTCTACATGTCGATATTATGGTAGTTGTGGGAGGTATTAACCTCCATATGTAACCTTTGACTATAATAGAATATTCTAGAAGCAAGAGAAACCCTAAACATATGTGTGAAAACCCTGGAAGACATGTCAAATCAACAAAATATATAATATTAAGATATTATCCTCCAGGAAGAAAAGCCGACCCAGATATGTGACATAACCACTATAAATAGATGACGTCTTGGCTTATTTGTTCACCCACTCACACACTCTCAGTCACCCAAAAACAATGTGCAAGTTTAGAGGAGGAGCAACAACAGCTGCAGTTGTACGATTTTCTCTTGTTTAGTCTTTTTGATACTTTTTCTTGTGTGCTACCCTGGGAGAAGGTGCTCTCTCTTGGTTATCTATTGGTTATGATGTATATTCCTAGGATCATTCTTTCTGTCAAAGGTTAAGGTGCTTGGGGGTGGCTCTATCCCTGTGGTTGGGTGACAATGGTGTAGCATTGTATATGGTTAAATCAGCACATCAACATTATTTTAATAGGTTATGGGCCCACACCACCTTCAGGACAGTCTAACCACTGGAAGGTAGCATGGAAACTCTTTGTTAAGCTCATTGTGGCACCAGTTACAGTTGGAACTAGGGTTTCTGATTTTGCAGATGCAACAAACCCTAACCCAAGTCTTTGGGCACCTTAAGTGAAGCATTGGACCTAATTTATGGATATTCTAGTGCACCCTAGCCTAGTGCACCCTCTGGTGTCCTCAACCAACAAAAACGTCAAGTTTGAGTTTTTGGTCAAAGTCAAAGTCAAAGGTTGACTAGTCAAATTCAAAGTCAAGGTTGACTAGTCAAAGTCAAAGGTTGAATTTTGGTAAAAAATGATTTTGTGTTCAAAGTTAAAATTTCAAAGTTTCTAGCTTGTTCTAATCAGTGAACCTTTTTGATTCAGTTTCTAACCTCTTCTTGTCAAGACGGTGTCTAGTTTCATATTAAAAGACAAGTTGAACGATGCTGAAAATTTCAAAGGTATGCACTTGTATATGCTTTTCATGTTATATCATCCAACAAAAGCATGAGTTTGTTTTGCAGGAAATGTACAAGAGACCTTGTCCAAGAAATGATCTTGGATTCAGTACATTCAAAGGAGAAAACAATGAAGACTCTAGGTTTGATTATTTAAAATTGATATGTCTCTAGCTGTTATGGCATTATTATGATTTTATGTTGCATCTTGATCTATTGAAGTTGTGATCATTATACTAATCCATTAATACTAGAGATACACTTGTTGATATCCTCTCTAGGTGATATTCTTGTTCTTATGTAAATGTTTACTATTTACAAGAGGAAGTTGATCTCCTTTAGAATATGTTCTTGGTTACTGACCTAGAATCCACGAAGGATATCTTCAATGGAGGATACCATGGAGATTTTTTTGTTCTTGTTTCTTGTTCTGGGCAGGTCATAAGACATAAATTTGAGAGGGAGTCAGACTTAGATGGAATTAATGATCAATAAGAAGCCAACATATTTTCGTGACACTTTGCATAATGCAAAGGGGCATGCAACAGAAGGAAGCTTGGTCCGAGGATTCTATCAGATAAAGGGAGTTGATTTCAGAGTTTGAGATTAAGGATATTGATCGAATATATTGGTATTGGAAGCGTGGTTGGCACCAAATGAAATATTTAGTGAGGATACTGAAGAGGTTTATCATGATGGATTGGAAGTCCATCGCCACACCTATGATGACACATCTGAGGAAGCTGTGTGACGAGATAGGAATTTACTTTGTAGAGAGCACCTTGTCCCAGTGTATGGTTGATCCATGACTGTATTATTAGGTTACAACACAACCTTTAGGTACCTATGTTGTGGTACAAATATATATGATTGATCTCTGATGATGAAGTATGGTTGTCGGGATACACAGTTTTAGGATTGGGAGTGCAAAAGATAGATCTAGCACCTAGGGTGCTAATTCAGCTTGGGATCGAGCAAGATTTCTAGACAAGAATGGAAGCATATATCTATAGCACTCAGTCATATGACGTAGCCCTCCTCTTGTCGCTCAGACCCTGAATCTTGAAACTCTGAACTCCGATATCACCCCAACTTGTCGGCTTTCGCGAGTTCGCAAGTTGCGATACCATTCAATTCTGCCCACGAACCCCAAAATCCCGATATTCTATTCTCCGAAATCCTGAGATGTCAGACTCTGACACGTTTCTCGGCACTAGCCCCACAACTAGACTTCTCGTCGTTTCGAGACTTCAACTCGATTGACTTCTACGTCGATAGAGTGCCACCTGTCTACCTTACTGGCCTCTGTGGTTCCACACAATCCTATCGATCCTTCACGGCTTTGTGCTTCGCGATTTCGTGAACTTTGATACCAAGTTTTCGACCCTTCCTCTCACAAAATCCCAATAGATGATTTCACGAGTGATCCAACGGCCCTGGCTGACTTGGATCGATGGCTCTACTCCTCCTGACCTTAGAACCTTTCAAAGCACTCGTTGTAACTTCCCTGCTCCTTCGTGAGATCTAGCAGCTCACGGGACTTCACGTATTCTCCACAGAGAATTACGACCGTCCGTTCTTCCCTTGTGGACTTCTGCGCGAACTAAACAAAGTGCCTCTCTCCGTGAAACTCATCCTTCTGTGGCTCGATGTCACAACGCCTTCCTTTAGATTTTCAAGGTACTTGGCCTATTACCTTCCTTCGATCCCTTCAAAGATTAAAATCCTACTGAGTTTTCCCACGACTTCGAGTCTTTCAGAAAAATCCTGGTCGCACTCCTTGCGACAACCTTCAAACACTTCCAAGTGTTGGAATCCTTCAACTCTACGCACACCTGCAGCAGCAGTCTCTCAATGCTTCACTCAGATTCGCAACCCTGAGGCTTTACTCGGCCTGCGCACTCCTTGCACGGCTCCTGTGCCTGACTGCACTTCTGAGTGAATGAGAACAAAATCTATCTAGTCTGAGCTTTCAGAGACAACCCTCTGAACCCTTCGTCAACGCACTCCTTGTGGACAATTCAACTGCACTCTTTGCAGGAACTCTTGCTCAGATAGAGAAAAAATTGAAACTCATTCCTTTTCCCTTTCCTCTCAGGTTTCAAACATTCAACAAGAAATCATTCATACATAGCATAAAAGCAAATGTACAGCAGGAAGAGTAAAATAACCATGGCATAACATTTAGCATACATACACAGAGAACAAACACGACGCCATGAATTTGAATCAAAGCTTTCTCTATTAATTCAAATTTTTGTACATGGGTGTTTTCACACATCTCTCTGCTTCCCCTCTATGCTCTTTCTACTCTTCATAATCTCTTCACCTAATGTTACAATACACAATGAGGGTGTCTATATCATGTTCCCCTCTTGCGCTCTAAAACTGTCTAATCTAATATTCAATTCTATCTACCTGCATTTACTACTATAAATGCCTTCTACCTACTAAGGACGAGAGTGGATCGCTCAAGGTCTGATTACATTTTACAAGGGTGCTCCTTCTTAATGGCTTCATTAATATTTTCAAATATTTTCAAAAATTGTGCTGGGCGCTTTTCCAGCTGTCTGTTGTCTCTGCGCTGGCTCGCTTGAGATGCTCCTGCATAATACTCCCTGGCTTGAAAATTTTCATGGGCTCTTGTCCATGAGCTCGTGCATGGTCTGTCCATGCCTCTTGATCTCCGCTTCATTCTCCCAGCTGGCATCTTCAACTGGATGGCCCTTCCACTTGACCAAATACTCAAAGTATTGCTTCCGCCTAGTCTTCTTGCTGACCCTTTTGTCCAGTATGCGCTCCATCTACGGCTTTTCTGCAACTGGCATCTGCTTTGTCCACGGGATCACTGGCTGCTCATTTCCTGTCCCTAATTCCTCAGCTTTATATGGGTACAAATCTGAGATATTGAATATAGGAGAAATTCTGATCCCATCGGGTAATTCAATCTCGTAAGCATTCGTCCCAAACTTCTTTAAGAACTTACATGGTCTGATTTTCTTCATCTTCAGCTTATTATATGTTCCTCTCGGAAACCTTTCCTTTCTCAAATGTACCAGAATCAAATCACCAACCTCAAACTGAAGTTGTCTCCTGTGTTGATCTGCTCTGCACTTATATTCCTGGCTCGAACTTTGCAACCGCTCCTTCACCTGGTTGTGAAGTTCCTTCATCGCCTTTGCGAATTCTTCTGCACTAGCACTCCTAGTTGCATTCTGTTCTGAATCCCTTAACTCAAAAATTCCTCTCGACTGCATGCTATAGACAATCTGAAATGGACTCTGCCCTGTGCTTCTGTTAATTGAGTCATTATAAGCAAATTCTGCATGTGGTAATATGTTGTCCCACTTGCTGTGGTGTTCTATCACCAGGCTTCTCAGCAAGTCTCCCAGACTTATGTTCACCACCTCTGTCTTTCCATCCATCTGAGGATGATAAGCCAAACTAAATGACAAGTTAGTTCCCATCTTCTTCCATAAGGTCCTCCAAAAGTGTCCTATGAACTTGGTGTCTCGATCCAAAACTATGCTTCTTGGTAAGCCGTGAAGTCGAATGACTTCTTTGAAAAACAGATTCGCAATGTGAGTTGTGTCACTGGTCTTCTGACATGGAATGAAGTGTGCCATCTTGGAAAATCTATCCACCACCACAAATATTGAGTCAAAACCTCTTTGTGTTCTTGGCAACCCCAATATGAAATCCATGCTGATTGCATCCCACGGCCTCTCAGGTATGGGAAATGGTTGATAAAACCTTGCATTCTGTTTCCTTCCCTTTGAATGCTGGCAAATTTTGCATCTGTCCACAAATATTTTAACGTCTTCTCGCATTCCCGTCCAAAAATATGACTCATTCAACTTTGCGAACATCTTGTCGTGACCAAAGTGCCCTGCCAATCCTCCACTGTGTTTCTCCTTCAGGAAATTCTCCCTCATGGAGCATTTCAGAATACAAAGTTGATTACCTTTAAACAGTAATCCTTCCTGGATCATGTATTCTACCCATTGGCTTCTATCCTCGAGAATTGGATTCTCAGCTGCTTCATACGCCTCCTTAAAATCTGGATCATCCTTGTACGTGTCCTCGAGGTCATCAAAACCCAATGTTTTGACTTTGAACTTCTGCAATAGCAAACATTTCCTGCTCAAAGCATCAACAATTTTGTTAGCAGTACCCGAAATATGTTTAATCACAAAAGTGAAATTCTGCATGTATTCAACCCATTTTACATGTCTCTGATTCAGCTTTTCCTGTTGAGTCACAAACTGCAATGCATGATTGTCACTGTATAAGACAAATTCTTTCAGGATCAAATAATGTCTCCATTTTTTCAATGCTTTTATAATAGCATAAAACTCCTTATCATAAGTGGAGTATTTCACTTTCGCTTCATTCAGCTTCTCGCTGAAGTATGTTATTGACCTGTCCTCTTGACTTAAGACTGCCCATATTGCAAATCCACTTGCATCGCATTTCACCTGAAATGTCTTTTGGAAATCCGGCAACACCAGAACTGGTTGTTTCGTAATCTTCCTCTTCAACAGATTAAAACTCTTCTCAGCCTCTTCTGTCCAGTGAAAAGACTTGTGTCTCTTTTTTACTGTTTCCATCATCGGTGCACTAATTCCACTGAAATTCCTAATGAACTTTCGGTAGACACTAGACAATCCATGAAAACTTCTCACCTCAAAGGTATTCTTCGGTGATGGCCAATTCTTGATTACCTCCACCTTATCTGGATCCATCCTCAACCCATCTGCAGAAATAACAAACCCCAAGTAAATGAGTTCTGTCTTCATGAATGAGGATTTCTTCATGTTTATCAACAACTTCTCCTGCTGTAACCTCTGCATCACTGCAGCCAAATGTTTTAGGTGCTCTGCCACTGTTTTACTGAAAACCAGTATGTCATCTAGACATACGATAACAAATTTTCCGATGAAATCCCTCAAGACTTCGTTCATCAACCTCATGAAGGTACTCGGCACGTTTGTTAAGCCAAACAGCATAACAAGCCATTCATACAACCCTTCATTTGTTTTGAATGCTGTCTTCCACTCATCACCTTCTCTCATGCGGATTTGATGATGACCGCTTTTCAAATCAATCTTTGAAAAATACTTCGCTCCACTCAAGAAATCCATCAGATCATCCATCCTTGGTAATGGAAATCTGTACCTGATGGTTATATTGTTAATCGCCCTCGAGTCAGTACACATCCTCCAGCCTCTGTCTTTCTTCGGACTGAGTACTGTTGGAACAACACATGGACTCAAGCTTTCCCTGACCAAACCTTTGTCCAATAAATCCTGGACTTGTCTTTTGACCTCTTCATTCTCTTGTGGCGTTATTCTGTATGCGACTTTGTTTGGCAAACTGGCTCCTAGTATGAGATCAATATGATGACTCACACTTATGATCAGTGGAAACAAACGAGGTAGTTCGTCCACTACTATGTCAGTGAACTCTTCCAGTAGTTCCTGAACATCTTCTGGTAAATCATCCACTCTTGTGCTAGTCAAAACAATCTTCGGTTTTCTTACCACAATGAATTGTGGCTCTTCCTTCTTCTTAACCTCTGTAAGAAGTTCCTTCCCACTCATGAGAATTATAGTGTTACTTACTTCCGGTTTCACCTCCTTATCCTTGATTGGAAGCAACATGTGAGTTCTCCCATTCTTCTCTAGGGTGTATGTGTTCATTCTCCCATCATGAATCACATTCCTGTCATATTGCCATGGTCTACCCAGCAATAGATAACAAACTTCCATAGGAATGACATCACATAATATCTTATCATTATATCCTCCTATCTTAAATTCAACCAAACACTGTTTAGTGACAGTTACCTGATGTCCTTTTTGTAGCCATGAAACTCTGTATGGACTTGGATGATCAATCGTCTCCAGCTCTAGCTTTTCTACCATCTCTGTAGAAACGAGATTATTTGTGCTACCACTGTCCAAAATGACCTTGCATACCCTGTCCTTGGTCTTGCAAGTAGTCCGGAAAAGTCTGGTCCTTTGGACTGAACTCTCCACCTCCTTCTCTGGTGTCAAAAGAGCTTTTCGCATCATCAACGATCTTCTGCCTTCAACGTCTTCTGCCTCAACATCTCGCCTTTGTGCTTCGGCAATGTGAGTCTCTCCTCCTTTTTTCTTTTTATCTGGACACTCGTAAGACTTGTGCCCATTCTTTCCACATGTGAAGCATGTTA
>JASDQU011404279.1:0-21495 GCA_032191745.1 Picea mariana
TATTTGAAATTATCTCTTTTTCAAGGCATTGAGTACTTTTCCTGAGGTTTTTCTATGCTATATTGATGTTTGGTTCTTAACAAATAATCAGTTGAACAAAGTTCATCTTTGCAATAGGGGAAATGTTTTCATTGTATTTGATTCCTTCTTGTTGATAAAATACCTTCACAATGAGGTGTTTTTTATGTCTCTCAACAATACCTTCATAGGTAAATTTGGTCCAGTAGACCCATCAACACTTCACAATGTTATTTCCTTGTGGTTAGGGAACTAAGTCCCAAGTGTGATTCTTCGATAAAGAATCATTTTTTGTCTGCATTGCCTATTCCCATTTAGGTCATCCTTCAACATTTGAGTAGGTAACAAGGTCATAAGTTTCAAGTAAACAAATCATGAAGGAAATGTTGGTATGCTTCTTTTGACTTCGAGTTCGTCGTCTGGAGGAAGAATCTCAAGCATCAACTCCAACAACTTCAATTGTATTTGCAACCCATCTAGGTAGAAAAGAAAAAGATGAACTACTCTTTACTTCTACAGGTAGATTATAATTTGGAGGTTATTTAGTCGTGAAACTAGTTGAAAAAGAGGATGAAATGCTAGACGATTCAGAGGTCAATGATCCATTTAAAATAGGAAGGATTTTCAATTGTCTAGTTGAAGGACTAAAGTATGAAACAAGAGATTTAGTGGCATAGACAACATCAAATGGATCATCCTATATAAATATAGAAGAGGCATTCAACAACATAATGCTAAATTACTTCTCATGAAATAGTACATTGTGCTTGATAATGATTTTCCTTTTGACAAGATCAAATAGTCGATAGGATTTGAACTCTTAAGAGTGTCCCATCATGATGTAATGATGACTCTTTGCATCCAACTTATTTTTGGAATCATAAGGAAAGTGTGCTCAAGAAACACATTCAAACACACAAAGGTGATCAACTGAAGTATTCTTCCCATACCATAATTTGACTGTAGTCATGGAAGGAACAAATCAAGTCAAGATGCAATTGAGAAGATAATTTTCATAGTATATCGCTTCAACCTAGAAGTGAGGAGGCAGTTCTTTAGCCTGCCAAAGACATCAAGACATTTTGACTAATATCTAATTCTTGCATTCTATGATGCATTATACTGAGGTGTGTGATGAACTGATCACTACCACTCAATACTAGATTGAAGCAGGTATACTTCAAAACATCGATTGACATACTCACCACCATTATCTAATCTCAAGCATTTGATGGGTCAACCACATTGATTTTCATCAAATGATATAAACTCCTTGAAATTTTCAAAGAAAATTTTCTTATTACTCATCAAGTAAACCCATGTAAAACGAGATAAATCATCAATGAAAGTCAAAATATACCTTCCACCTACCAATGAAGGTAGATTGATGGAGAAAAATTTCATTGTGAACTAGTTCCAATAGGTTCTAGGCTTGCCATGCTTTTGCATATTCGAATGGTGCATGATGATTCTTCTAAAGAACACAACCCTTATAGACTCCTTTAGGGGGGAACAAATTTGGTAAGCCAACAACCATGTTCTGATTTTCCATTGCCCACAAAATCACAAAATTTAGGTGTCTGAGTCGCTCATTCCAAATTCAACTTCACTCATCAGTGTGATAAAAAACTGTAGTTGGTTCAGTGTCAAGTTGATTTGTGTCAGAAACATTGTACAAAATTTCCATCAACTCAATAATCCCACCAGAAACAATCAAATTCCCTTTCTTCAAATCACAATAATAGAACCGATCTATCCAAAATTACACAATATTACCTATTTGTGTTAACTAAGAAACACATAATAGATTGGCATTGAGATTTGGCGCATGATAGATGTTGACAATCTTCCCATTTCGACAAGCAACATCACCCTGACCAACAACATCCAGAGAAAAATCATCATCAACATATATTTTCCTCTCCTTAGCTTCATCCAACCATGTGAATAAGGAGGAATACTTATCCATATTATGAGTACACCCAAATTCGATTACCCATTCATTCTATGTAGAATGAGACAATAAGGCTTGAGAAGTCTTGAATTGGAAGGTGAAATTATCAGTGGGTCAATGTATAGTAGAAATGTCTCCTTCAAGTAATTTAACCTTCTCCTCTAAATTGTCTCTCTTATTATAATATAGATTCTCCACATGTCATGTATTTCCATAGTACTGACATGTCTTCTTATTTTGACTTCATTGGGGGGGAATCTGCGTGTCTATGAGGTTTCTGGTCATGGTATGAATATTTCTAGGTAGAGGAATAAAACGATATTCTATCCATGGGATCCATATTTCCCTTTCTATTGAGAAAGTAGGCCTGGTGTTTACCACCAAGCTTGACTTCTTCAAGAAGTTTGTGTTGATTAGCAATCAAATTAGCACATAAATCTTCAAAGGTGTAATCCTTACCATATTCCTTAAGTACTTTATAGTTGGTGTGGAAACTCAATACGAACACGTTGAATGGTGTTCTCAAGTTCATCAGAACCAGCTCAATGTGTTTTCCATCCTTCTTTTGATTCTTCTTTCCACATTTTCTCAATTTCAAATGGAGTTCTTTGACACATTCCAATTAGTCCTTCATTTTTTCAAAAGAATGAGGATTGAGAGAGAAAAAATCTTTCTCTAACTACATTACATTGCTCTTTCAAATTTTTCGAACAATGAATTAATATTCTTGACGCAGCACACACCCGCAAGCACGTCCATTCATAGGATCTCCTCCTTCAGATGGCCCGAAGAACACTAACCGGTCCTTCTATTTCCCTATCAGGAAATCTGCACCCACAGAACTCTTCACGCGATCCCCCTCTCTTTACTTATCGGGGAATCGAACTTCGCTACTACGCAAGGTCAGTGGTCAAGCGCTGGACTCTTGAATTCCTGAACACCGATACGAGTCAATGCTGACCCTTTCCTTTCCATATCGAAACTTTCTCTATTGTGATTTCTCCACTCGCGATGTCAAGCACTTCGTTTCCCCGACTGCCGATGCCCGATACGTCAAAACTCCGATGCATGCACAGGTTGACTATTCAACTCCTCGTCACTCCTATCGAGATTTCAAACTTCGCGGGATCGCGAATCCTGATGTAAAAGTTTCGGGACTTCTCACTGCGATATCCCGATAAGATGTGCCACCTGTCCACTCTCCTGCTCCGCTATGGCCCACACTATTCCCTTTAGCTTTTGGGATATCGCGTATCGCTATTTCATGATTCCCGTTGCAATATTTCAGAGTTTCAACCCATGAAACCCCGATATGCCGATCTACGAGTAGATCCGATGGCCCTTGTGGCTCGGATCAACGGTTCTTCCCCTCCTAAGCTTTAAACCTCTTGGGAATACCTGTAGTATCTCCCCTACACCTTCTGGAGATCTAAAGACTCACGAAAATTCATGGATTCTCCTTAGAGAATACCTTCCATCCTTCTTTCTTTGAGAAATCTACGAAATGACGAAGTGTTCTTCCAGAACTCATCCATCTGCAGTGTGAAATTACGACACCTTCTTAAACGATTCACGGCACAACTTCCTGTGCTTCTCTTGGTGATTACTCGAGGGTTATATACCTCCTGAGCTTTTCCCATGACCTTCAAGTCCTCTAGAAAAATTATTGCACACACTCTTTGCGGCAAACCTTCAACTACGTCTAAGTGTTGAAGTTTCTCGACTCTGTGCACACCTGCAGCAGCAGTCCTTCAATACTTCACTCAGATTCACAATTCTTAGACTTTTACCCAGCCTGCGCACTCCTTGCACGGCTCCTGTGCCCAACTGCACCTTCTGGATGAATGAGAACAAAAGTTATCTCTATCTGAACCCTCTGTCAATGCACGCCTTGCGGACACTTCAACTGCACTCCTTGCAGGAATTCTCTGGCTCAAATAGAGAAACAATTGAAACTCATTCCTTCTTCCTCTCATACTTCAATTCAAACATGAAATCATATACATAGCATATAAGAGCAAATGTATAACAGAAAGAAAACATTCATGAGCATATCAACATCAATACACAGAGAACAACACAAACCATGGATTTGAATCAAAGCTTTCTTCTATTAATTCAAATATCTGTACATGGGTGTTCTTACATAGCTCTCTGCATGCTCTTGATCTAATTCTTATTCTAACTCTCAATTCTCATAATAATGATACAATACACAATGAGGGTGTCTATATCCCATTTCCCTCTCGCGCTCTAGAACTGTCTAGTCTAAAATTAAATTTTGTCTACTTTACATTAACTATATTAAATGACGTCTACCTACTAAGGATGAGAGCTATCCACTCAAGGTCCATTTACAATATACAAGTGCACTTCATTAAATTTCCACATTAATGTTTGCGCAACAATTTCAAGGTGTTTCAAAATTTGTGCTAGCTTGTCCAGCTGTCTCTTGCCTTCCATGCTAGCTCGCTTGATGTGGGAGATGCTTTTGCATCGTACTCCCTCACTTGAAAAATTTCATGGGCTCCTGTCCATGAGCTCCTTCACGGTATGTCCATGCGTCTGTATCTCCTCTTCGGTCTCCCAGCTGGCATCTTCAATTGGATGGTTCTTCCACTTGACCAGAGACTCAAAGTATTATTTTTGCCTGGTCCTCTTGCCCACTCTCTTGTCCAGTATGCACTCCATCTGTGGCTTCTCTGCAACTGGCATCTGCTTCATCCACTGGATTACTGGATACTCAGTTCCAGTCCCTGTTTCCTCAGTTATGTATGGGTACAAATCCAATATATTGAATATCGGAGAAATTTCGATCCCATTGGGTAATTCAATCTCATAAGCATTCATCCCAAACTTCTTCAAGACCCTACACGGCCCGATTTTCTTCATCTTCAACTTATTATATGTTCCCCTTGGGAACCTTTCTTTCCTTAAATGTGCCAGAACCAGATCACCAACCTCAAACTGAAGTTGTTTTCTATGTTGATCGGCTCTGTGCTTATATTCATGACTTGAATCCAGCAATCACTGCTTCACTCGGCTGTGAAGTTCTTTCATCGTCTCTGCAAATTCTTCTACACTAGCGCTGCTAGTCGCAGTCTGTTTTGAGTCCCTCAACTCATAAATTCCCCTTGGATGCATGGCATATACAACCTGAAATGGACTCTACCATGTGCTCCGATTCACTGAGTCGTTATACGCAAATTATGCCTGCGGCAATATATTGTCCCACTAGCTGTGGTGCTTTGTCACCAAGCTTCTCAGCAAGTCTCCCAGACTTTTGTTGACCACTTCTATCTGTCCATCTGTCTAAGGATGATAAGATGAACTAAATAATAGGTTAGTTCCCAGCTTCTTCCATAAGGTCCTCCAAAAATTCCCTATGAATTTAGTATCTTGATCTGAAACTATACTCCTCGGCAACCCATGAAGTCGAATGACCTCCTTGAAAAATAGGTTCATGATGTGAGTCGCATCACTGGTCTTCTGAAATGGAATGAAGTGTGCCATCTTGGAAAATCTATCCACCACCACAAATATTGAATCAACACCTCTTTGTGTTCTTGGAAACCCCAATACAAAATCCATGCTAATCGCATCCCACGACCTTTCTGGTATGGGAAATGGTTGATAAAATCCTGCATTCTACTTCCTTCCCTTCGAATGCTGGAAAATTCTACATATGTCCACAAATCTCTTGACATATGCTTGCATTCCTGGCCAAAAATATGACTCATTCAACTTCGTGAATGTCTTGTCATGGCCAAAGTGTCCTGCCAATCCTCCACTGTGTTTTTCCTTCAGTAGATTCTCCCTCATGGAGCATTTCAAAATACACAGTTGATTGCCTCTGAACAACAATCCTTCTTGGATCATATACTCTATCCACTGGCTTCTATCCCTGAGAACTGGATTCTCAGCTGCTTCATACGCTTCCTTGAAATCCTGATCATCTGCGTGCATATCCCTGAGATCATCAATACCCAATGTTTTGACTCTGAACTCCTGCAATAGCAAACACTTCCTGCTCAAAGAATAAACAACTTTGTTAGCAGTACAAGAAATATGTTTAATCACAAATGTGAAATTTTGCATATACTCAACCCATTTTACATGTTTCTGATTCAACTTCTCCTATTGAGTCACAAACTGCAGTGCATGATTGTCACTGTACAAAACAAATTCTTTCGGGATCAAGTAATGCCTCCATTTCTTCAATGCCTGTATGATGGCATAGAACTCCTTATCATATGTGGAGTACTTTAATTTCACCTCATTCAGATTCTCACTGAAATACGCAATCGGCTTGTCTTCTTGACTCAAGACTGCCCCGATTGCAAATCCGCTTGCATTGCATTTCACCTGAAATGTCTTTTGGAAATCCAGCAACACCAAAACTGGTTGTTCCGTAATCTTCCTCTTCAACAGATTAAAACTTTTCTCAACCTCCTCTGTCCAGTGAAAGGAATTATGCCGCTTCTTCACTGTATCCATCATTGCTGCACTAATCCCACTGAAATTCCTAATGAACTTTCCGTAGAAACTAGCCAAACCATGAAAACTTCTCACCTCAAAGATATTTTTCGGTGATGGCCAATTCTTGATTACCTCCACCTTGTCTGGATCCATCCTCAACTCATCTGTAGAAATAAAAAATCCCAAGTAAATGAGCTTTGTCTTCATGAATGAGAATTTCTTCATGTTTATCAACAACTTCTCCCACTGTAACTTCTGCATCACTGTAGCCAAATGTTTCAGATGCACTGCCACTGATTTACTGAAAACCAGTATGTCATCCAAATACACAATGAAAAATTTCTTGATGAACTCCCTTAGGACTTCGTTCATCAACCTCATGAAGGTTCTTGGCACATTTGTTAAGACAAACGGCATAACAAGCCATTCATACAACCCTTCGTTTGTTTTGAATGTTGTCTTCCATTCATCGCCTTCTCTCATGCGAATCTGGTGATATCTGCTTTTCAAATCAATCTTTGAAAAATATTTTTCTCCACTCAAGCAATGCATCAGATCATCCATCCTCAGTAATGGAAATATGTACCTGATGTTTATCTTATTAATTTCCCTCGAGTCAGTACACATCCTCCAGCCTCCATCTTTCTTCGGACTGAGTACTGTTGGAACAACACATGGACTCAAGCTTTCCTTGACCAAACCTTTGTCCAATAACTCCTGGACCTGCCTTTTAACCTCTTCATTCTCTTGCAGAATCAATCTGTATGGGTCTTTGTTTGGAAAACTAGCTCCTGGTATGAGATCAATATGATGAATCACACTCCTGATCGGTGGCAAAAAACGAGGTAATTCGTCCACTACAATATCAATGAACTCTTCCAACAGTTCCTGAATTTCTTCTGGTAAATCATCCACTCTTGTGCTAGTCAGAACAATCTTTAGTTTTCTGACCACAATAAACTATGGATCCTCCTTCTTCTTAACCTCATTAAGGATTTCCTTCCCACTCATGAGAAGTACAGTGTTTCTTACTCCCAGTTTCACCTCCTTATCCTTAATCAGAAGCAACATGTGTGTCCTCCCATTCTTCTCTAGGGTGTATGTGTTCATTCGCCCATCATGAATCAAATTCCTGTCATATTTCCATGGTCTACTGAGAAATAGATGACAAACATCCATAGGAATGAAATCACATAAAATCTTATCATTATATCCTCCTATCTTGAATTCAACCAAGCATTGTTTAGTGACAGTTACCTGGTGTCCTTTCTATAGCCACAAAACTCTGTATGGGCTTGGATGATCAGTCGTCTCCAACTCCAGCTTCTCTACCATATCTGTAGATACGAGATTATCCATGCTACTGCTGTCTACAATGACCTTGCATACCCTGTCCTTGGTCTTGCAAGTAGTTCTGAAAAGTCTGGTCCTTTGGACTGAACTCTCCACCTCCTTCTCGGGTATCAAAAGGACTTTTCACATCATGAGCGATCTTCTGCCTTCTGCATCTTCGGCCTCAACATCTCGCCTCTATGCCTCGGTGATGTGAGCTTCTCCAATGTCCTTATTTTTCTCTGGACACTCGTAAGACTTGTGCCCATTCTTTCCACATGTGAAGCATGTAATTACTCCACCTCTTCCTCTTCCTCGGCCTCTAGTATGAAGAAAAGTATGGTTGTTAGCATAATCTCCTCTCTTCTCATTATTTTGTCCTTTATGTTCAGCATATTGCCCACGCTATGAACTTCCACCTCTCTCTGTGCGAGTCTGAGGTTTCTTCTAGTCTTCCTTGGGCTTTTGGTATTTTTCCTAGGCAACTGATTTGCCTCTGGGCTGACTTTTGCCTCAGCCCCTCTGACCTTTCTTTCTGCTCAGCTTCTCTTCTGCTTTCAGAGCCATCTGATAAGAATCTTCCACCATTTGGATGGTTACCATGCTCATCTCATCCTGGATATCATATCTCAGGCCATTCATATATCTGGCAACTTTTTCATCATCACTCTCCCGATGACCTGCCCTGATGTTCAGTCTGTAGAATTCCTCAGTGTATTCTTTCACTGTCATTAGCTTTTGTCTCAGGTTCTGCATCCTCCTGAACAGAGAAATTTGATAATCCCTGGGGATGAATTTCGCCTTTATCTTCGCGATTATCCTATCCCAGCTCTTGATCTTCTTCTTTCCCTTGCAGCGCCTGTCAGCTTGTAGTTCATCCCACCACAATGCTGCATGTCCTTTCAATCTCTTGACAACATGATTGAATTTCTTTTCCTCTTCTACATATTCATAGTTGAAGTATGTGTCTAGAGCTCTAATCCAATCTAGAAGCTCCTCTGCATCCAAGTTTCCCTCGTAAACTGGAATGTCCATCTTTTCCCTTGCACCCATCCTGGCAATAGCTCTGATCAAACGCTCGTTTGATGCATCTTCGGCTGCAACTTCCTCTTCACATTAAGCCTCTACTTCACTCTTGGAATCACTCAGATCCCCCACACTGGCTGTCCGTCTTTGCACTGTCTCCATGTCTTCGAGTCATGCTCGAAGATCATGCATTTGTCTCTCTATGGCTAGATCTGCCATCTGTCTGCCTCTTCTTCTCGTCATTTCCCTATCCTTTGGATTAGTTGACTATCTATCTCTCCTTGGAGGCATGGTGAATTCTTCTTTCTCTGCTACAGAAAGAAAAGAATATTTCTGTGCTCTGATACCACTTGACGCAGCACGTGCCCGCGGGCACGTGTGCTCATAGGATCTCCTCCTTCACACGGCCTGAAGAACACTAACCGGTCCTTCTATTTCCCTATCGGGAAATCTGCACCCACATAACTCTTCACATGATCCCCCTCTCTTTACTTATTGGGGAATCAGACTTCACTACTTTGTGAGGTCAGTGGTCAAGCGCTGGACTCTCGAATTCCCAAACACCGATACGAGTCAACACTAACCCTTTCCTTTCCATATTGAAACTTTCTCTATCACGATTTTGCCACTTGTGATGTCAAGAACTTCGTTTCCCCGACTCCCGATGCCTGATATGCCAAAACTTCGACGCATGCGTGGGTTGACTATTCAACTCCCCGTCACCCCTGTCGGGATTTCGGACTTTGCGGGATCACGAATCCTGATGTCAAAGTTTCAGGACTTCTCACTGTGAGATCTTGATAAGACATCCCACCTGTACACTCTCCTGCTCTGCTATGGCCCACACTATTCCCTTTAGCTATCGGTATATCGCGTATCATGATTTTTCAATTCCCGTTTCAATATTTCAGAGTTTCAACCCACGAAACCCCGATATGCCAATCTACGAGTAGATCCGACGGCCCTTGTGGCTCGGACCAATGGTTCTACCCCTCTTGAGCTTTAAACCTCTCAGGAATACCTGCAGTATATCTCCTGCACCTTCTTAAGATCTATCGACTCATGGAAATTCGTGGATTCTCCTCAGAGAATACCGTCCGTCCTTCTTTCTTTGAGAAATTTGCGAAATGATGAAGTGTTCTTCTAGAACTCATCCACCTACAGTGTGAACTTATGACGCCTGCTTAAACACTTCACGACACAACTTCCTTTGCTTCTCTTGGTGATTACTCGAGGGTTTTATACCTCTTGAGCTTCTCCCACGACCTTCAATTCCTCCAGAAAAGCTATTGCACACACTCTTTGCGGAAAACCTTCAACTATGTCTAAGTGTTGAAGTTTCTCGACTTTGCACACACCTGTAGCAGCAGTCCTTCAATACTTCACTCAAATTTGCAACCCTGAGACTTTTACCCAGCCTACGCACTCCTTGCACGGCTCCTGTGCCCAACTGAACCTTCTGGATGAATGAGAACAAAAGTTATCTCTATCTGAACCCTCTGTCAACGCACTCCTTGCGGACACTTCAACTACACTCCTTGTAGAAATTCTCTGGCTCAAATAGAGAAACAATTGAAACTCATTCCTTCTTCCTCTCAAAATTCAATTCAAACATGAAATCATATACATAGCATATAAGAGCAAATGTATAACAGAAAGCAAACATTCATGAGCATATCAACATCAATACATAGAGAACAACACAAACCATGGATTTGAATCAAAGCTTTCTTCTATTAATTCAAATATATGTACATGGGTGTTCTTACACAACTCTCTACATGCTCTTGCTCTAATTCTTGTTCTAACTCTTAATGCTCATAATAATGATACAATACACAATGAGGGTGTCTATATCCTGTTTCCCTCTTGCGCTCTACAACTGTCTAGTCTAAAATTAAATTCTATCCACTTTACATTAACTATATTAGATGTCGTCTACCTACTAAGGATGAGAGCTATCCGCTCAAGGTCCATTTACAATATACAAGTGCGCTTCATTAAATTTCCACATTAATGTTCGTGCAACAATTTCAAGGTGTTTCAAAATTTGTGCTGGCTTGTCCAGCTGTCTCTTGCCTTCCGCGCTAGCTCGCTTGATGTGGGAGATGCTCCTGTATCACTTCTTCTAGATTTGATGAGGATAGTCGATTCCACAAGGTGAAATCGAATCTCCTGCGAGATGTAGGTCGCGATGAATGCTACAACCTCATCCTTCTTTCCATCAATAGAGAACTTCAATTGGTCCTTTATTGGATTTGGAATTGCAACCTTTGTATATTTTCACAATCCTTTTCTCTTTAGTATGGTTTCCATATTTGGTTCCCACACTACACAATTTGATCCATTCAAAACAACATGATTAATATTTTAATCCACCTTTGATATCTATAAAAAAACTTGTTTGTTTCAACAAGTTCCAAACAACAAACCACCAACCCAAAGTGAATCACACAACAATTCTGACTCAACAAGTTTTACAAATAATAGTTTGAGGTTTAAAGCATATCTCTAATACCATGTTGGGGAACAGGGTGGAACACGACATGAAACCGAGAACACATTAACATATATGATCGAAGAGGAACACAAAATTTCAAAGATAAAGGGTGGTGTCTAAAGACATCGTTACAACACTAAAGCAAGGTGCACTATGATAAGAACATCACAATGCATCTTGGATATCAATCACCTAATATCCATGATGATAATGACCCAAGGGCTATGCCTTTTATAGCCTCAAAATCTAATTTATTTCCATAGAATCTGGAATATCTTGTCCACATATAACCATCGTATATTAGAGTTGACTCCATCAAATCTTCTCTCTTGAGTCATCTCAACAAAGATCCTCAACTTGAACGCCTACAGATCCAACTCATAGAAGATTGTTGGGTTGGTTGATCCACCACCGAAATATCTTTGACTATTGGTTGACTATTCAACCAAAAGGAACGTTGACTACTTGAATGATTGGTGGAGTATGTTGGTCGATCACCTGAACAAATGTATCTAGATGTAGGTCGAACTCTTGACTAGATAAACCTAGGATATGTGTGTTGAACCATCAATTCTTGATGTTTCAATAAGATTACAACTTCCTAACCATAAACAAGTTTAAACAATGTTTTTCCAGTCAATCTTTTGTACGTGGTCCTATATGCCCACAATACTTCTAGGACCTTGTCATCGCAATTGTCCTTGTTGAGTTCACATATTTTTGTTAAGATTTTATGAAATGTTTTTTAAAGGACTCGACTATGTTGTTAGCTTGTGTATGATAGGAGGTCATACTCTTGTGGTCGATCATGAAATTTTTAAGTAATATTTAACTTTTTGTAATGAAAAAATGTGTTCCTTGATCACTAATTAAAGTTAAAGGACAACCAAATCTAGTTACTATATTTTCATATATGAATTTGGTTGTCTCTTTTGTATAGTTTTCAACTAGTTTTTCTTCCTCCCACTTGGTTAGATATTTGAATTGTGTGATAATATACTTCACCCCTATTCTCTTGGATCTTTTCGGGAATGGTCCCACAAAGTTGATAGGCCATATTGCAAATGGTAAGCTATGATTTAACGAATGTAATGGCATTTTTATTTTACATGGAGGTCAACCCATCCTTTGGAATTTGTCGCACTTCTTAACCTATTCTTGAAAGTGTTTATGTAGATTCGTTCATGAGAGGCCTTCCCAAAGTATCTTCCTAGATATTTCTTTTTCTTGAAAATGACCTCACATGAGACCATCATGCACTTAATTGATTATATCTTCTTACTCCTATCCCAAGGAGAATCTTCTCATAATATCATCAGTTCCTAGCTTATAGATGTAACCAATCATGATAATGAATGGCATTTCTTTTAGTGCTAGGATGTTCTTTTTATTTCCTAGGAGATCATCAAGAGATTTCCCCTCCTCTAAAAATTCTTTTATTTCTTCTAGTTATTTGGGGGAATCTTCAACCCGAAATAGATGTGCGTCAGGTAAGTCATTTGTAACATCCCCATCATCCAATTGGGATATTCTACATAAACGTTTTGAGTTGTATGTATATTAAAACATATACACATAGAAACTCTTGCAAAAATTTATATATGAACTTAAAAAAGATAAATACATTCTGTAAATACACAGATTCATATGGAAATAAAAATAAACATATACATGCAACTTAGACAAGAATTATTCATAAATATAAAAATAGGTATAAACCACAAACATGAAAAACCCATAAACATAAACGCGTACATAATAATGCAGCATGTAATTTAACACAAAATGGACACTTATCTTGGTAAAAACATCACCAATTTCATGTAGACCTTCCACGAACCTCCCAACCTTAGACCATGCTACTCATCACTCTCAACAGTGGGTCACCCCTGAGTTGGGACTAAACTCCACCCGGGTAAAAGGATTCCTAACTAGGTTGATGTATCTGAGTCAACGGGAAAGACTATGTCACAGGTACCACTCAAACTAACAGCCTACAGTCCCCCATTCCCCACATGCCTATCCCACCCTAGGAGGTGTGACCCTTCTCTTCTCAACAGTCCCTCCACTGCCCCACTTCCCTTCCAGGGCTTCAACAACAGGCCGAACATGAAGTCTCATAGCCCTGTCGCTGTAGTTTAGCATCTTCAAGAAATAATTCCCAACAATTATCTCACCTAGAGAGACATTTCTCATGGTCCTGACAACCCGCCTCTTTAGTCTCCCATGGTCCTGGCAACCCGCTTCTTCAGTCCAACTCTGAAGCTAACTAGCTACAAGTACGGTTATGGGTATGGGTACAGGTACAGTGATTGTAACACAAAGGTACAAAGGACAACTGAAAGAGTGATTGAATGATGATCGAATGATAGGAAAATGAACTAAGTCCAAGCTATATGTATGCATGTCCCAAACTTGACACTTTTCATGTTGAGATCTACTTTGGCCCACTTGTCCCCATCCTTAGAAGTTAGGATAAAATAATTATACATAATTTATACTTTAAGGAATATTAATATAATATTCCCTTTTGGCTTAAGCTCCCTAGCTTATCCCTTTTCCTTAACTTTTAGCTCTCCCCTTTCCCTAACTAGTGGAGTTTAGTCCCCCATACTCTTTTATCGTGGTTGGTCTACAGGAAATGATGTATTATATTAATGATAATTTATATACAAAAATAGGCTCACTGGCCTTTAACATCTAGGATCTCCAACCTAATCTTCACATAAGCCTCCTAGCTTATAATAACTATCTCACCAGCCTATAAAACACAACATATACACAAAGACTCCCTGGCCTCAAAATCACATGCACTTAAGTTTGTTACGCACGATATCTTGGAATGTGCACACATCATCATTTTAGTGTGCATTACATTGCGCACTATACCATGGAAGGTGCATACAAAAAATTATATCAAATAGCTCACCAACTTAAGGACATTAACATTTAGATTTACAGTTGGGGTTCAGCTTAGGGGTACTACAATCCCCTCCCCTTATTTATGCACTATCCTCAGTGCATTATGTACACATATACAACCAAAATTTCAAAAATCCTCAAAAATATGCGGGTATTCTTCCCGCATCGCATCCTCATGCTCCCAAGTAGCGTTCTTAGGACCGTACCATGTCCATTGGACCTTTACTATCCCTATGGCTCGATTCCAGGGATGTTTTATTTTTCAGTCTAGAATGTGTACCATATGTACTTGGAAAGCATCTTCTTTATCCGCCTAAATCACATTCCAATCAATAGCATGATTAGCATTAGGTATATATTTCTTAAGAAATGATACATGAAATACATTATGAATGGTCATTAATGTAGGCAAGAAAAGCATGTATGTTATAGGACCAATCCTCTCTAGGATTTCAAAGGACCCACAATAGCGAGCTTCCAACTTTGAACAATTTCCCAACTTCAAGGAACTTTAGTTGGCCTTCACTTTCAAGAATACATGGTCCCCCACTTTAAATTCCCTATGAATTATGCCCTTATCAACATAGATTTTCTGCCTGTCTTAGGTAGCCTTTAAATTTTGTTTTATTTTCAACATTTTCTTCTCCATTTCCTTGAGTAAACCTAGCCCAACCACTGCTCTATCTGCGGGGTTATCCTAGCTTACCGGTGTGTTTCTCCCATAAAGTGCCTCAAATGGGCTCATCATTAAAGATGTTTTGTACCCATTGTTATAAGAAAATTCTACTAAGTGTAGGTAGTCTTCCCATTTTGATGGTTTATCCATCACATGCATCCTCAACATATCCTCAATCACTTGATTTACCCTCTCTATTTGTCCATATGATTCTAGATGATAAGTTGTACTAAAATTCAAATTTGTTCCAAATCCATTAAATAATCCCTTCCTAATATTTGAGGTAAATTTTGGATCCCTGTCAGACACAATTGTCTTGGGTATACCATGTAATCGAGCAATTTCTCTCAAATAAACACCAACAATTTTGGCTTCCTTGTGAGTTAGCTTTACTGGAATAAAATGGGTAGCTTTAGTAAGCTTATCCACCACTATCATAATAGAATCATGTTTCTTGTTTTTTTATGGGAAGTTTGGTGATGAAGTCCATTGTTACAAATTCTCATTTCTACTCAAGAATGGGTCATGGTTGTAGAAAACCAACTGGGTGTCTATTCTCAACATATATCTTTTGACACTCCAAATGTTTGGCAATAAAATCAACAACTTCTTTCTTTAGTCCTGGCCAATAATATTGTCTCTTGACAGCTGAAATAATTTTCTGATAACCTAGGTGCCCATCATGAAGTACATTATGAATTTCTCTCAATATCATATTTTTCAATTCCTGGGAATTTGGTACATAAATTTTTCCCCTTTATATGGGAATTTCATCCTTTTCTAGCTCATAGTCTTCAATTTTCTATTGCAAAATGCCTCGCTGTAATTTTGCCACTAACTCCTTGTATTGCAAATCTGATTTTGCAGCCTCCAAAATTATTTCTTTCAAATCTGATTGGTACATGCTAATGGTTATAGAATGCAACTCATTCACTCTTCTATTGAGTGCATCATCCACTTTGTTCTCTTTCCCCTTGATATGCTTTATATCAAAGTCGTATTCACCGAGAAATTCTAACCATCTGCTTTTCCTAGCATTTAGAGTTAGCTGATCAAATAAATATTTCAGACCATTATGGTCCATCCTCATCTCAAAGCTTTTCCCCATGAGGTAGTGCCTCCACTTCCTCAAGGAATGCACTATGGCTACCAACTCCAAATCATGAGTGGCATAGTGTCTTTCATGCTCCTTCAACTTCATTGATTCATAACATACAACAAACCCATTTTGATTGAGGGCTCCACCAAGTCCTTATTTACATGCATCTGGGCATACAATGAAGTCTTTGTTTGGATCTGCAATCCTTAGAATTGGAGAAATTGTTAATAATTGCTTCAAGTGATGGAAACTCTTTTCAAAATCCAATGTCCACTGAAACTTCACACCCTTATTTTGCAAGGAAGTGATTGGGTGTGCAATCTTTGAGAATACTTCAATAAATATCCTATAGTATCCTGCAAGGCCCATGAAAGGTCTGATCTCTGTCACATTCTTTGGCACTGATCATCCTCTAATGGATTCTATCTTCTTAGGATCCACTGTTATCCCTTCCTCTGAAATGATATGCCCCAAATAATGAATTTTCTTCTGATAAAATATGCACTTTCTCAATTTGACATACAAATAATGTTCCCTTAATACTTGTAATACCATCCTCAAGTATTTTTCATTATCTTCCTTTGACTTAGAATATATAATAATTTCATCTTGTTCTGAAAATAGTCTTGCATAAGACTTCTTCTTTAATTCTTACTTGATGATAACCTGACATGAGATCAATCTTGGAGAATATTTTTGTAGCTTTCAACTGATCAAAAAGGTCATCAATCCTTGGAAAAGGATACTTATTCTTCACAATTACCTTGTTCAACTACCTAAATTCAATGCATATTATCAATGTTCCATCCTTTTTCTTCACAAATAAAACTAGGGCACCCCAAGGTGACACACTTGGGTGTATATAGCCCTTCTTCAAGAGCTCTTCAAGTTGCATTTGCATCTCCTTCAATTATGTTCTACTCATCTTGTAGGGAGTCTTGGATACTGGAGCTTCTCCAAGCATCATATTTATGGAGAAATCAATGTCTCTTTTAGGGGGTAATATTGGTATTTCCTTAAACACATCTTCAAACTCTTTTAGGACTGCATAATCTTCAATAGTTGACACTCTACCTGTAGGTGTTTCTTCCATATGAGCTGGAAATATTTGACACCCTTTTCTATAACATTTCTTCAGTTGCAATGATGAAATTGCTCTAATGGTTACTTCGCTGGGAATTCCTTTCATTGTCCTTAGGTTCCCTTCCTCATCCAAGCAAGTAAATGTATTATTATGGTAGTCTAATATAACATGATGTTGGTCCAACCAATCCATCCCAATTAGAAAGTTACAGGAACCTAAAGGCAAGATGTTTAAATCTTCCCTAGTGTTTAGTCCATTCATGTCCATAAGACATGACTTAACCATCTCATTGACTTTTCTTTTGGCTCTGGTAGCCAGCTGCACCAACCAATTTTTTCCATTCTTAATTCTTGGCAAATGCAAACTTTCCACCATCTTAGGATCTATATAACTATGACTAGACCCTGAATCAATTAAAATGGAAATGGTTTGGCTGTTGATCATACCTTACACTTAAATCATATGTGACTGATACTCTACTTTCTTGTTTTCCAGGGATGCATATATCCTTGGTACATTTCTTCCCATGTCTTCCACTATTTCATCTTGTTGTACATTGTGAACAGTCCTCACTTTTTCACCTCTGTGAGGCCATCTCTAAACATATGATCTCCTTTACAATCACAACACTGGATAGGTGGTTTCCTTGGCCTTTGACCCCTTGCCTCCATAATTCTAGGTTCTCTATAAGTTGGTTTTCCCTGAGGATTATTTCTGAAGAATGGTGGCTTATTTCCCTTCTTCCTCCGATCCATCTTGAATTTATTTTTGTCTTCCCAAGATTTTTGGAAATTTGGCCTTGATTTTTGATGATCATATAGGAATTTAGCTCGCCTTATGGTCTCCTCCAATGTTTTTGGATCATCATATTGTATTTTGTCACTGATGAATGATGGAAATCCACTCAAATACCTATGAATCTTAAATGTCTCATCATTGATGAAATAAACATACTTCAATAGTTCTAAAAAACTTCTTTCATAATCATCTATGGTCATGCTCCCAATCTTGAGTTGAAAGAATTGTTTCATTTTCTTGTCATAGTATCTCTTAGTCAAGTATTTGTTTTCAAAATACTTCTTGAATTCCATCCAAGTAACATTTTTATCTTTAATGTGTTGCACCTGCATAAGTTGATCCCACCGCATGGATGCATTTCCCTTGAGTTTATAGATGGAAATTATTCCTTATGTGCATGAGAAGAATAATCATGCAATCGAAAATACTTTCCCATGCCCAATAACCATGTCTCTACATATTCATCCTTATTGTGCTCACCATCAAATGTAGGAGGTCTTATTTTGTTCATTTCTTCTTGTAGCTCATCCACCCCAGACCTCTTATGATTCCTGACGCGGGTTGGACTTGAGTTGTTGTGTGCTCTCTTATTGGAATTCCTCAGGGATTGATGGTGATGTCTGCTAACACTTATTGTTCTTCTTTTATCACTATAAGACCTCTGACCTATATATTTTCTTGAGCCACTCTCCTTATCCAATTTATTTTCTATTTTTTTCAACCTATGCATTAAATTATTGTTGAATCCCTCCTCCTAATCCTTTGATTTAATAATCCTTTCATTATTAGATTTATGTCTTTGGAAATCCTTCTGTAAATTCTTAATGGTCTCTACCATATTCATGTTTTCATCCCTTCCTTCTCCATGTCCATTGGAGTTTGTTCCTTCAATTCCCAAATGGACATTCATCCCTTTGATCTCATATTCCTGGTTGTAAGTCCCCTATGCATATTCCATTCCTATGCACATTGTGTTGATCCTTATTATATCTAGTTGTTTTTAACTCTACAAAATGTGTAGCCAACAGAACTTTGTCAGACTATCTGTTTCAACAATTTCATGAAAAATCTGAACTATTATGGTTCAATAATATATCAGAATTATTTCTTCTGATTTCTTGCAAAATTGATTGTCCAGATCAAATTTCTAGGTGGATATTTATATTCTACTATCCAAGACCTTTCCAACTCCTTCCCTGCTCAATTTTGATTCTTGAGCAGAAAGTTGTGGTTATTTGAAAATTGTCCATTAATTTTTTTGTTCACTCTTCAACTTGGTGCAATTTTGTGCTGTAATTATGCATTTTTGCACATACTCCATTGGAGTTTTAGTAGGAGATCAATTTAATTTATTCTTATACATATTTTGGACAGTATGTCCAAGTTTCACCTCTTTCCATATTTCGGGCTGCCAGTTACAACCTGTTGAAGTTCTAGGCCAATTAGTGTTTTTGATCTGGAATGCTACAAGTACCTTCTTTGTCATCTTAAACATTTTTAACATGCCCAGAAATTTAATTCATCTCTAGGATTGTCTTCTATGTTTCAATATATTTCCATAGACTTCTCTTGTGCCTCAATTTGATTCCGAAGAAGAAAGTTATGGCCCTTCGAAGTTAGTTGGGTCTTAAAATTTACCCTCCACTGTTTGTCCTGTAACTTCCTCATAAAATCTCCATTTGACAAATGGTTTACACCATTAGAAATATCTCTCCTAGATATTTTATTTGAGATATAGAGACAAGGTGGACCTTGGTACACTTTATTATCAAGGTTTTTTAGTAGCTAAAAATGTTGTTTCGGGCCTCAAAAACGTGCTACAAAAAGATGACCTTCAAACAGTATAAAATGTTGTAGAAATTCACTAGTTTTTTTGTTGTTGTAGACTATCCAAATGACTTCATGGGAACAAATTTGAACCCGTAGACACATATTTAGCATGTTCAACAATACCATAATTTAGCGCATGCTTTGCACACCTATAACCAATGTGGATCACTTCTTTGTCGTGCCACTAATTGGTGCACACTACTTTTGTGTCGCACGACAATATCCACTGCACACAATTTTGGTTCATGAATTAATACATGTTGTGCAAAATTTTTGTGTCATGTGCTAGTATTCTGCGGGCATTTTACTCTATGTGTTGCACCATGCCAAAGTTTAGTACGCCGCCACCGCGCACCAATAATCCACGCGCACCATTAACTAATTTTGCGCGATATCATATACCCACATTGTGTGTGCACCAACAAAATTCCTATGTGCTCTGTCAATATTGCGCACACCACATGCCCCATTATTATGTGTGTGCATGTCGTGCATGCTAGTATTACACATGCACCACTCAATTTTCACCGTGCAATTCTAAATTTAGTGCGCACACTCGTGCGCCAAAATTTTCCATGCATTACCACTCTGCATTGCGTAGCACCAAAATTAAGTGTGCACGTCCGCATGCCACTATTTTTCGTGCATTTCCACTCTGCACTGTGTAGGACCAAATTTTAAGTGTGTGCACTCGCACGCCAATATTTTTTCACGCAATACCACTTTGCACCGCGCAACGTCAAATTTTAGTGTGCAAACCCATACTCCAATATTTTTCTGCGCAATGCCACTCTACACCGTGTAGTGTCAAATTTTAGTGCACGCACCCATGCATCAATATTGTTCCATGCACCAATATTTTTCCACATATCACAAGATTTTCATTGCACATCATGAATTTTTAGTGTGCACACCTGCACACATTCATTTTTATGCACATCAATTCCTTGTGAATTCCACTGCAGAAATTGGGGCTTTTGCCTAATGTTTTCCCAATTTTTACCATAAACATCCTGCAACTATGAAATTTGTTCAATTTCATCCTAATAACCCAATTCAACCTTTGCAACAACAAATCATTGTTGGTTGACATTCTTGGAATGAATTTTTCCCAAACTCAATTCACGAATTGAGAATTTTAATCAACTAATCTCGCTCCATCTATCATGGCTCCCCTATAACTTCAAAAATGACCAATTATAGGTCTGAATTTGCTAGAAAACACATTAAATCAAGAATATCTCACTACTTGGAAAAAATTTTCAATTTTCCCATGAATTTAACAACAAAAATTGTGGCTTTTTCCCAATTCCATGCAATTGTTGTTACCTTTTACCATGGATGCTCTATATCTTGAATTTTGGCCACTTTGAAATCAATCCTCTATGAAATTTTGCTTCAACTCAATTTTCTCGGCCCATCCAGGCTCAGTGTTGAAAACTGAAGCTCTGATACCATATTGTAACATACCTAACATCCAACTAGGTTATGCCACATAAACTTTTCGAGTTGTATGCATATTAAAACATATACAGACAAAAACTCTTGTGGAACTTTATATATAAACTTAAAACAGACAAAAACATTCTATAAACACATAGATTCATATGGAAAGAACAGTAAACATATACATGAAACATAGATAGTCATTACTCATAAATATAAAAATAGGTATAAACCACACACAGGAAAAACCCATAGACATAAATGCATACATAAAAATGCAGCATGTAATTTAACACAAAATGGACACTTATCTTGGTAAAAATATCACCAA